>JACXGJ010012511.1:0-17772 GCA_016801105.1 Esox niger
AGCCATAGAGCCAGCCATAGACCCAGCTATAGACCCAGCCATAGACCCAGCTATAGAGCCAGCTATAGACCCAGCCATAGAGCCAGCTATAGACTCAGCTATAGACCCAGCCATAGACCCAGCCATAGAGCCAGCTATAAACCCAGCTATAGACCCAGCCATAGACCCAGCCATAGAGCCAACTATAGACCCAGCCATAGAGCCAGCTATAGACTCAGCTATAGACCCAGCCATAGACCCAGCCATAGAGCCAACTATAGACCCAGCCATAGAGCCAGCTATAGAGCCAACTATAGACCCAGCCATAGAGCCAACTATAGACCCAGCCATAGACCCAGCTATAGACCCAGCCATAGACCCAGCCATAGCGCCAACTATAGACCCAGCATAGAGCCAGCTGTAGACACAGCCATAGAGCCAGCTGTAGACTTTAATTCAACTGTGAATAGTACGGACAGAGGGAATACAATTTGGAAGAGTGACTTGTCAGAAAGAATCCAGAGTGTAAGAGCTGTTTAGAATAACGTAATGTCTTATGATCGTACAAATGAAGTGTTAAACGGCTCACCAACCACTCAGTAATCACGTTGTATAGTGTAAGTCCAATCTACTGCCGGGTCGGCTCCAGGCATATGCAACATTAGAGGTCACTTAGGGCCCCCGACTGCTAGGGAGTCGCCGACCAGTAGAGAGGGGGCCCCCAAATCATATTTTGCTTAGGGCCTCCAAATGGCTAGGGACAACATTGGTCTATTTTTTCATATGGATGAATTAGACCGCTACACCGCTAAACCTGAAGAATGTCAGGGAGATTCATATTTGCTGACCCAGTGTTTCCTGTATGTCTCTCTATATCTCCAGCTGACTCCAGCGTGACTGCGGAAGATGGGTTCGGGGACGACAAGGGCTGTCGCTGTGAAATCTCTGTGGAGGACTTATTGCCCTCCGTCAAGTCTGTTATCCGGGCTGTCAGGTGAGAGACACACAAATGCACGTACCTGCTGTTCTCAGTCATGTAGAGGCCCCGGTGACAAACTAGACTGCTTTCTCATTGTTAACCTGATGTAGCTAAGGCAGCGTTGACATTGGAAGGTAGATCCAGCAATGTAATTTGGGTTGCATACTACTTACGGGTGAAAATTATCTTCGGAAATATAAAATAATTTCCCATATAAGTGCTTATGTTTATGTTGAGACCAAGGAATGGTTGTACTTCTCCTGTAGGGTTGTAAAAGGTCTTTTCACTTTGTTTTCATAACCTCTTTTGCTACACCTCAGTCCTAATGTGTTGCTGTAAATCACTTTGTGAAGTGTATTTTTGTAATTCTTTGTTTGAGACCACCCCCTAGAGGAAGATTTGAATACTGCATTGAATTGAATCATATGTTTCACAATGGAACATATTTTTTATTGGATACGTTCAGGTAGCCCAACCAATATTTAGAATAGTTTTTCCTATTTGTCGCATATTGAATGACGCCCTGGTCTGGTCATTTAAGGATTATGAAGTTCCACGTAGCTAAGAAAAAGTTTAAGGAGACCCTGCGACCGTACGACGTGAAGGATGTGATCGAGCAGTACTCTGCTGGACACCTGGACATGCTGTGTCGAATCAAAAGCCTGCAGACACGGTGAGATCAGCAAGTCATGCAGGTGCACTGTGCATGTAGACCAGGCCTAACTTAAGACTCTCATCACATATTGCATGAAGAACATTGTCTGTATGCTAAGCTAACAGCACTGCTAATCACCATAGATGCACAGTGTGCATACATGTCCTGTGTGTGTGTGCACATATTTGCAGAGACTTTCAGTATTTTTAAAGTCGATGTCAGGTGGTTCCTACCCCTGAAATAAGTATACGGGTCTGGAGATTCTATACTCCAGGAGTCAGTTTTCTCAAAACTTCCATTACAAACGTCAGCTAACGTTAGCTGCTAGCATTGATACAAAGTCCAGTAACTCTTTTCAGGGTGAGCAGCCATCTCATTTAAAGTAGTAAAATAGTGAAAGTCTGCTTAAATATCTTCATTTCCATGTGTGTGTCTTTTTGTGTGTGTCCTCTCTTTGCCCCACAGGCTTGACATGATAGTGGGACCTCAGCCTCTGAGCAGCCGATCCAAGACATTTTCCTCCCCCTCTCTGCCCGTGTATTACAGCCAGGGCAGAAAGAACTCCACACAGGGGTCAGAATAACCCCCTTCACCCCGCTCGCACACAACCCTCACACACCTGTCGGTCCTCGCACACTTCATGTTGCCCACTTCTCCTGCATGTGAACCTGAGGCTCCACTTAATCTGCATTGCGAATGTTCTGAATTTCCAGTTCATAAAAAATTATAATTGAAGGCTATGTTTTCAAATTTGCTCCTCAATTGGAAATTACCTTCACATTTCTGACGTGCAACGCCTTGGCAATTCTGGTTAACTTGAGCTCTAGGTGATTGCATGCAGGATTAAAACCCTGCATGGTTTTCAGGTCAATATACTATGAAGTGTTTCTGGTTTTACACTGTATGTACTGCACACATGATCCACTTGGGATGGTGGAGGGGTGTGCTCCGTTTCTTCTGGTGTTCTCCTGATAATGATTTTTCTCATCCATAGTCTAGAGTTTTTTCGTAATATTACTGAGAGTGCCACCATGTGGAAGAAACATGAAACTACTTGCTTTTCTGGTCTGGTCTTTAAAGGTGATCCCAGCTGGACACAGATAGATATAAATCAGCATAAACATCTGAAGAGCCAGGTTGTAATTTTCGGTCAGTGGAAGCCTATGGAGAGAGATGGAATTCGGCTGACATTCTGCAGATTCTCTCATCAAGGACACTTCTTGGAAATATCTTGATGTCAATACAGTTTTCAGATCCCAAAAGAATCATGTTTTTTTTTTATGGAGTGGACTACGTTTTGTAGCCTTTGTCGTTGTAAAACATAAGTAAAACAAATAAAGGGTAGTATGATTGCAGGGTGAATTCAGATATTGAACACAAAAAACATAGCATTAATGCCCAATAGTTTTTTTTGGGGTCATTCCAGGCTCCTCCCTTGGTTCTCCCTACTCAGCTTCACTTGCCTGTCATTGAAGATAAGATAAAAATATTCAGGCATTTTCCCAACCGCTTCATATAAACAAATGCAATTATTTGAGGTGACAAGCAATTATTTGAAGTGATTTAATAATAAATAATCAATATTCATTTGTTGGCGGGTAACATATTTGGAGTGCTACAGGCATTCAGAAGGGTTAGTACCAGCGCCACCATCTTCCTGTTGTCTGAACCCTTCCCTGGAGAATGGCAGAGTTTAACAGTTAGGGCAAAAGAACCACAATCACTACTGAAACACAACCAATTTCAAAATGAACAGCTTTAAAAAATAATGATTAATAATTCAGAAACAGATAACAAGCATTTTCTCTTTCAACTCCGACACTGAATCTTCTCTTCCTCTTTCTTTCTAATATATGTTATCTTTAACTGAAAATGTGAGTCAATATGCTGGGGATATTATTATATAGTTGCAACATGCAGTTTATCTAGTGACAGTATATAGAGTCAAAGCTATCTTTATGTCCAGCTGCTGTATAGTCTCACTGAATTAACCAATCGGTAGGGGACCATTTCCAATTCTAACTCTCTTTTCTTCCTTCTTGGTGGGCGGTCTACTGTAATCCTCTGGTCCTATACCATTTCTTCCTCTGTACCCTCTTCCTGACTTGCTACCCTGTATGCCCTCCAGAGTGGACCAGATTCTGGGTAAGGGCCAGGCTCCCCTAGACAAGAAGATCCGTGACAAGCTGCTGTCAGAAGGAGACTTGATGGAGGATATGAGCATGTTAGGCAGAGTCTGCAAAGTGGAACGGCAGGTTAGTGTGCCTCCATGGAAACGAACGCTGCTGGCTTCTAATTGTAGCATGTGGCAATTCTCACAATTGAATGTTTATTTGATCCCTCATTCCTTGATCTTCTGTTTCTTTTTTCCCTTTCCTTCCTGCTTCCGTCTTCCCTACTGTCCTTCCTTCTTTCCATTCTTCCTCCCCTCATTTTGTTACTTTATCAATACATTTTTGGCTAGGTCCAGTCCATTGAGTCCAAGATAGACTCCCTGCTGGACATCTACCGCCAGGTGTTACGTAAGGGCTCCTCCTCGGCTCTCACCCTCTCCTCCCTGCCCCTGTTTGAGCTGGAGCAGACCTCCGACTACCCGAGCTCCGTCCTCTCCAAGGAAAACTCCACATGCTCCATACAGGTCGGCAGCGCCGGCGGGGGCACGGGGAGCGGCCAGGGTGGGGGTGTCACGCACTCCTCCACTAACGCCTCAAATCTGTCCCACGGTCTCCACCTGATCCTGGCGCCTCCCGACGAGCTCGGCAACGGCAACGGCAACACTGGCCCGGCCTCCTCGTCCGCCTCCTTCAGTCCGTCGCCCCTTCCTGACCTCCACGATCATCATCATCATCATCGTCGTCATTGTACCCTACCCGAATGTGGGGAATCGGTCCACATGGGAAGTATCTCTCACCCGTCCCCGATCCTCACTCCCAATAATGTGTCTGACAGCGGGGGTTTCCCCGCTTTGGCCAGACCTCCACCGCCCCCTGCCAGCAGGACGCCGGGTCCTTTCAGACCGCAGAGGGAGGCGGCGCCGGACTTCTGCGGAGGTGTGGACATGAGCCTGGGCGAGGACTGCGTCGCCGGGGCCCCAGGACTGGGACACGGAAAGCTGGGGAGACCACTCGGAGGGGACAGCGGCAGCGGTCGGCCCGGCAACCCCAAGGAGGAGGGCTCCTGGAGGAGACACATGAGCCTGGAGATGGAGCCACTGGTGCCGCTCTCCTTGGCCATGGAGGGTGGCTGCTGCCCCCCCGGCTCCACCCCGAGTCAGACGGACCGAGGCCTGGGCAAATCCATGTCCGTCCAGGACCTGATGCAGGGCGGGATGACTAATTCCGGCGCCTCGGATGGACATCACCATCACCCCAGCCTGAGCCTCTCCTCCCCCAGCCCCTGTAGTAGTGACTCCCCCACGGGTTCCCGTGGTAGTAAGGACCCTGGTTGCGGGGCAGGATGGGGAGAGGAGGACCTCTTTATCTGTGACAGGGACGTGGACATCCTCTCTCTCCCCGCCGAGGTTCAGGGCGGAGCCTCTGGCTTTGACTTCCTGTCCCAGGGGACTGCAGATACCCCCTCTTACTCCTCTGAGCTTCTGAGGATGGGGGCGGGGCTTGGGGCTCAGGAGGGGTCCAAGAGGAGCCTGGCGAGTGGGAGCGGGAACACATCGACTCCACCGTCTGCCGGTAGCGCTGAGTCCCTGAGCATGCCACATGTAAGGCTAAAATAAGACATTGCCCAGTGTCGAATGGACCTATCAACCAGCCTCAACTTACAGAAGGAGTTTGTCGTGTTTTGGGAGGGGGAGCAGGGAGGGGACAAATCAGAGTTATTTTAGTTGACTTTTAAGTTTACTTATTTGATAAAAAGCATAGTATTTTTCATACATGTTGACCGTACATGAGCATATCATTGCATGAATTATTATTTTTTTAAAGTTTGGTCAAGAGGAGAAAAAAACAAGAAGCAGTGTATAAAAAGACTTAGACACATATTAAAAAAAGAAACAAGCAAAACTTGATCCTGAAAGACAGTGAGTTGATCTGTGATCTCAACACTGCATGAACACTGCATGTTTTTAATACAAAGTACATGGATGTCTGTATTTACAATTAATACTTCAGTAACTACAGTAACAAAGAAGGTATATGGATGCCTATTAGCTTTACAGCAAAACCCTACTAGAGACCTCATATTTGATTTTAACACATATAATCACAATGTACGGTGAAAAGTTAAAGTGTGGGGAACACAATGGGGCAAGTTAAATGCTTACATGAAACCGATATCATACTGTTTCTCAAAAGCTTTTTAGGCGGCCATCTTTAAACGAATGTTGCCTCAGCAAGGCTGTGTTTTTTTCCATTGCTGTTACCATGGAAACACATAGGTACAAAACAGCCTTAGTCATAATAATGATAGGAGAACACAGGTCTTTAGAAGTGCCAAGTCCAGGTCTGTGATAGATTAAGCTAAATTCCATGCCAACGGTGGGCCGGGAGGTAACAGTTTACATGGAACCACTGTACACAAGCTGCTATACAGTCCCAGGTACAGACGACAGCAACACAGAAGAGGAATAGCTGCTAAAACCATAGAAAAAATATTCCTAGAATACATTCCACCGATCATGGCACATTGACTTGATTGGAGATGCCCATTCTAGTAAATTCTATGCCTAGAATACAGTTTATGAACATTGTCTGCTTTTTCTACCTTACGACCATAGTATCTACATTCTGAATGTCATTTTTTTAGATAACTGTGTATCTCCTCTTTGGAATTATGACTTATTTTTCTCTTGTTACACTGTGTATTGGTAAGAGAGCAGGGCAAAAAAATATGGTATCAGTTAATTTTGGGACCCTTTTAATGAAATGAAAATATTGTCATCCTACAGTACATTGTTTCAGTAAATGTCAAGCTGTCCAGCTGAAATTCTTCTAATACATATTAAGATAGGACCCTTCTACATGGAGACCAGCTCGATTAGGTTGTGTTCACGTTCAGCCTCTTATACGTTACGGGACAGTTGAAATTTTACTGGAAGGAGAACTTGTCCATGGCAGCGTGTCATGCGCAAGCCTGCCCAACATGTTGCAGTACCTTCATTTCTTTCCAAGTAAATATGTCATTTCTTTCCAAATAAATATGTATGAAATTGTGTCGCATAATCATATAATTATAGAAAATATATGATTATGCGACACATTTTCCACCAGCAAGTATCTGTGCAAATGCACTTTGTAAGTAACTCATAGGTGCCTAACCTAAGGATGACAGACTCGGAACTCGTCCACCACGCAGTTGGCTTTTTCAATACTACTATCAAATGTACAGATATGAGAAATGGAAAATACAGCCCTCTCTACATTACATCCATTATCGTATGTTTGGCATGAACATCTCTGAATGTCACTGACCTCTTTAAAATTATGTAACAAATGTTTCTTGTGGGGTAGTTTAGAATAATTTTTAGTACCCTAACCGGATTACATTACAATAACATTAATTATCGTTGACTTAAGCCACACAAAGTGTAATACACAAAAAAAGACAGTTCTGTACATGTAATTTTCGGCTTTAGGTTTAAGGTTGAGGAATTGAATTGGAAATCGACAGGACGCTCTAGCTTTCCTGAAAGACTGGACCTGCTGGGAGTACATACCTATATAGTCACACATAATAAAATGACTTACCAGAGCCACTTACCGTTATCGTAATTGAAATGTGGTTTCCATATTTGTTTAGACATTGATCTGAATTTTCAACCCTTATTTACCCACTGAAAAATAATGCAAGTTGAATTGACGATTTGTTCTCGCTGTGCTTTTACATCTTAAAGCACAACCAAATGTCCAATAGTTGAATCAATTGTCAGATCCACGTGTTTTCACTATGCTTTGAACCATTTCAAAGCACAAAACAGACAAGTAAATAGTACAAGGTTAATAATGCCTAATTAATTAAAGTGTGTGGGCAGAAACTGCAGATTTGAATAACATATCTGACATAAAAAAGTATTGTGCCCTTGAACATGAAACTTAACCCCAATAGAGCTGCATAATTAAATGAAGAGATCATGCACTGAATATTACAGTAGGCATAATTGTGAATATCTCCACCGACTTGCTTTCTTGAACATGTACACGTTCAGTAGTCATAATAAAATATTTGGCCATGGATGCTACTGAAGGGTAACTAGTGTTACATCAGTTAGTAAAAGAGACTTACCTTTGCACTATTTACTGTATTAAAAAGTAATACATATGTCCGGTTTACGACCCAGAAAACACCTACATTAAGGAGACATATCGAATGCTTGTTTCATTCAAGCCATTGGTCTAATCTTATTGTTAAAAAAATATTTGTTGGTTTAGTTTAGAGACATACATTGGCTATATACTCTATTACCGAAAGTATTGAATTCTGTTTAGTTGTCAAAGTACTTGCTGTAGGTTGTTGGGTGAGAACGTCAGGTAATGGCTAAAATGTCAAATGTAATTTAAGTTGCACACCTGAGAGCCACTCAGTAGCTGGTTTTTCGTGTGACAGCGGGCTTGTTTGACAGTGGCCATTCCATTCGTTCTACTCTCCACCTGCCCAGCGCACTTAATCAGGTTTTCAAATACAAACAGTGCGCTATTTTTACGGTGTGGCCACTCCGTAAACCTAACAAACACAACCCTCACCAAAACAAATCGTTGACCAGCTCACAACCCTCTAGACAATACATTTTGGACCAGCACCCTCCTTCCCGGTCATTTTCAAACTGTCCCTTACTGAAATTATTCTGGCCATTGTTGAATTGTTCATAATAGTAAGCTTAAGGTTTGATTAGCTAAGTTCTGTTTTAGTCATTATCTAGCCACTGCTGTGGCTATCTAGCTCATTGCTGGCTACTTGAATGGATCTTGTCTATTTCTGACGGCAAATGAATACATTTCTAGCCGCAAATGTGTCCAATTGTAGCCATAAGAGACGCTTTGTGAATACTTTGTGTTTTCTGGAAAATACTATTTTCCAGAAAACACATTGCCCCTCGTGAATTAGCCATTATAAACCTGCCAAGCTGTAGAATGTATATACTGTGACGCTAATCATCTGTAAATTGTTTTGCACTCCTTAATAAGCAATGTGAGCGACATCATGGCTAATGCTAACAATTAGCCTACTTGACTTAAAGGGGTAGATAGCACAATTCACTATATTACATTGATTTCCATATCTGTCTTTGGACTGGACAAAGAGAGGCGGAAACGATTGATCGTTAATTCATTCATGGGTAGGGAAGTGTTTGGGTGGACTATCCCTTTAAAGTACAGGGCCTTGTTCAGGGAGGCACAATGTAACAATGTGTTTTGAAACGGAATTCAAATTATAACGTTTTAATTGGGAACGTACAGGTAGTAGACTACCTCATCGGTTTCAAAATATGTTGTAAGATTTCTTCCCCACTGAACAAGCTCCAGGTGAAGACTATTAGATGTTTCGCCAAGGGTTATGTTTCAAAGGAGAGAAATATTCTAACAAAATGTTGTTCTGTACTTTACATCCAGAGCTCCAGTACACTTAATGTTGACAACAGAACCGACAAGGGTTGATTATATCCACATTGAAGGCTTTACCAAAATATGTAAAGTATACCAAACATGCAGCACATATGGTGCCTTTCTTATATACTTTCCATTTTATCATTTATTTTGTCCCCAACATGTGGGTTGTTGTCCTTCTGTCCTGAAATGATCTCACATACTTGACATTTGTTTTGTCCCAGGGCATTATTTATACACAGACAGAGTTGGGCATTATTTATACATAGACAGACCATGTAAGCCTATTACCAAACAAAACAGGCCTTTAAAAATGTACTCACTCTGTCTCATACCATTACCCTAACTTATTGAAACGATGTGCAAACACCTATATGATGATAATTTTAGTTAGCTCCATCAAGCCTGTAATCTTGTTAAAAATGCAAAATGAACTTTTATTCTCATACATCAATAAAAAAATGATACTCAATACATGTTTTAACATTTTATTTGACTTTATGTATGCCTACTATCAGACCACAATCAGTTAATGTACTGAACAGTGAAGTTAGGATGTTCTCAGAATCATTGTTTTAAAAGTGCGCAAGTGAGCAAGTAAGTGCTAAAGTATTTTAACATCAAATGTATATGAATGCACTGGGAACATGCAAGCAAAATGAATGTAACAGGTCAACATTTAACATCATAAAATATCAACATCCATCCAAATTGTACCATGTCTTACAGTTAACCAGCAACTACATGGTTGACTGCAAACCAGGACTGTCAATATCACTGTTGTGAGGGAAAATTACTACAGTCATCCATTCAGATAAACACCACACCATTTTAGAGAATCCAAAAAATTATCAAACAAAACAAACTTAATCGCAAATATGCGTGTTTTTTAAAAGATTTTCTCCTTCTGCACTTGTGACGCATTGCGAGCGTAGACCAGACTATGAACATGATGTGTAGAAGTTTTGTTGTCGGAGACATTTTTCCTCCAGCAGTGGATGACATTGAGGGCGGTGTCCTGGTACCAGTGATATTGACGGGGGGACAACCAGTAACGTTGTCCCGGGCCCAGGTCTCGGGGGGCCCATTTGGTTGGCTTAAATATAATTATGTATTTGTCAGTCAATCTTGGTATTTAGTACTACCTAGCTAAAACAAATGTTTATGACATCATTGCTATTCATAAAAACGTTAAATTTTGTCGCGGGCCCTGGGATTCCTGTCGGCATCCCTGCCTGGCATAACATTCTTTTGGCCTTCTGGGCCTTGCTGCCTTTGCTTGTGGTCGAGGCCTTCTCCATTGCCTCGATAACGCTGTGAATTTGACAGGGGAGTTGAATGGTATTTATAAAACAAAAGCATTAGAGGTCTGTGTTCATGTTGAAAGAGTTGATGCCCAAAAAGGATGTGACATCATTCAACCGCCAATAAACAAGGTAGAAAACCAAACATCCATCTTGTTCTGTGCACATTTGGAATCAATGACTTTTCAATCGGGCTACAGCTTGTAAAAATGTTGTGTGCATGCCTAGTTTCAATTCCAACATCGTTTTTTGCGTATCTATCTGTGCCATGCAGCCCTGAGCACTGAAGCTGGCTACCTCCGTCGGCGAGTTGACTTCTTCCTAAGTCTTTCACCGACACCTTTTTACATGAAAAGCCCACAGTGTCCCCATGCAAAGAATCGCTCAGGGCCTCGTGGTGCATCTCCACTCACTTGACCTCGTGGTCCCATTGACGGGGCAAAGGTCACCACCATGCCTGTCTTGATCACACCTGTCTCCTCCCTACAAATACCCGGAGTTTACAGGGATTGGAGCCCCAGTCATGTGAGAGCTGGAGAAAAATAAAACTACTTGACAAATTCCTTTGGCATTCGTCACCTCCCACTACCAAACTAGGCTGCGCTGAAATTGAACCAAAAACTTGGGACGCCAAAACTCCCATCTGCTCAGGTTACCTCCACCTCTCCGGGCCTCACATCCTGGCAGGGCGGAGGGGTTGGTCTGTGGGGCGTGAAGGGGGCTGGATGGCATCCAGGGCTTCCAGCAGGGAGGTCCCAGATGCGTTGCCATCTTTACAGCTGATCTCTCACCCTTTGAACCACATCATCCACGTCAACAGCAGAGGTCCAGCATGTTTTATCCAGCAGAATGTTATCAGTAGCCGTTGATAAACAGCTGACCTGCCTATTGAAGAAACACATAATGGCCCACAAGGGCTGACTGGCTGTTTACACAGAAGATTCATGTGATGACATGTCGTCCCACTCTAACTATGATATTCCATATATTTGTAACATGTCTGTCGGTATGGCTACTTTTCCTGAAAACAATGACAAAATCACACTTTATTATGAGATCAATTCTCACATTTGTGCTTGCCTCTAGCATTATGTCCCCCTTCCAGCCAGTGATGGAACAACCGCTACCATGTCTTAATATGGGGACAAACGCTATTTCTTAACACACCTTCTGACTTCCTTCACAATCTTCTTGTACCGCTTCTGGCTGTATTTGGGTTCAGCAGAATCCATTTTGTTGATCCTTACTATCAGCTGCTTGACCCCTAAGGTGCAGGCAGACTCGTCTCCATCAGAAATAAGTCAGATGAGGGCGTGTCATCTATACATTTCAGAAGCTTGACCGAGTGGTGACTGGGGGTGCAGTTGTTGGTGTACAGGGAGAAGACTAAAGGGGACAGGACACAGCCTTGGGGGAAGCCGGTGTTGGTGGTCAGACAGGTGCTTCCCCAGCCTCACGTGCTGCAAAGTCAATTGATATAATAGCGCCAATATAATCTTACTGGGTTTGTAGCCTATAGATGCACTTGCTAAAATTTGGTCAGTGATATTGTCGCAGGTAACACTCGGTTTATTATAGAGACCCGGAACGTGGTCATTAATGTAACAATCGAACGCCGATATCACCTTGTGGAAAAATATGTGCTTTTGGGCAGTAGCTTCAAATGAAGTCAGCACAACACAAGTAGGCTACAAAGGTGTAAAAGTGTGCCATTTTATTGAAATATCTTTAATCTTGATCAAATTAAACAGGAAAAATAACATAGAGACAACAATAAAATTGCACTGTACTTGATTTGGTGCAAACTTTCAAAATTGAAAATGAAACACAGCATCAACCGGGATCTTGTTTTAGGAGCAAATACACTTGGAATATGCATAGAGCAGATCTCAAACAGAAGACCAAAGTTGTAGCTCTTCTAACCCTATTAATCTGATTAGTATAAAACATTATTAACCATCAAGGTCAATGAGGTAGCTGCGTTAGGTAGATTTTAAAAAGACATACATAGCACACAGCAGCACACAAAGGTCGTTCCAGTCCACACACCCTTTGATAAAGTTGGTCTACAGGAACACACCAAATAAATTACATGAAAAAACTGAAGAAATAACTCTGGAAATATGATTACACAGCTTCATCCATTCCCGGTGAAAAGTAAAGCAAATTGGTTTGTAATTTAACGGAAACTGCTTACCTTTCAATCACCTGTGTTTACTACTACTACAGTAGGCCTTTCACGTATGTTTACAACAACATAGCCAGTAGCCCTTCCATGTATGTTTACTACAACATTGCCAGTAGACCTTTCACTTGTGTTTACTACAACATTGCCAGTAGGCCTTTCACTTGTGTTTACTACAACATTGCCAGTAGGCCTTTCACTTGTGTTTACTACAACATTGCCAGTAGGCCTTTCACTTGTGTTTACTACAACATTGCCAGTAGGCCTTTCACTTGTGTTTACTACAACATTGCCAGTAGGCCTTTCACTTGTGTTTACTACAACATTGCCAGTACGCCATTCACTTGTGTTTACTACAACATTGCCAGTAGGCCATTCACTTGTGTTCACTACAACACAGCCAGTAGACCTTTCACTTATGTTAACCACGGCGCTGTCAAAAAAAGGCCAGTCACTTTGGTCTGCAAAGCAGTATATCAGCAGTCGTTCCAACTTGCATTCCAACATGAAGAAGACACTAACCAAGCACTGACCCACCTGTAACAAAGGCTTTACGCAATTTACTACACATACTGACTGTGGATATTCACATCAACGTAACACATTTGGAAAGGCTAATGTGATGGCATCTAAACCAAAGAGACTAAGCCTGCGTGAGAATGTGTTCAGCACCTCTCTGTACCAACAGGTGCTGAACAAAAACAGTATATACAGTTTGGATTTCTATGTCAGTGTGAAGGACAACAGGTGTGTCCTGTTATTCTCTTGTCTGTACCCATGGTCAGTATAATGAACAAATGGTGTATTCATCTCATCTGTAGGGTTGATTAACAACCTGTGGCCATTCCTTGTCTCTCCTAGAGTATGAGTCCACAGTCTCTTGGGATAGTGGGAATCTCAGTAAGGTTGTGTAACTCTGATGATTCACCAGAGCACAGAAAAAAAACAAACAATCATTGACTTTAGAGACCCACGCCTTGATTTCTTTCAATTAGAAATATCCACGACATGGCCTCGCATCACCTTGGGAAAAGGAAGGCGAAGTCTGGTTAAAGCGCTCCCGGTCAGATTGGGAACTAGCAACTACCATAAGCAGGCTGGCCACCTGCAAGCTACTTGTAGTGTTTAGGCTGATGTGTTTGTATCCTCTACGCGCTTTGGTCTCAGCAAACTTTCAATTCTCCCGAGCTTCAACGACTTCAAGTGTCCCAAGCCTCATGGGATTCAGCATTGTCTCAGCACAAGACGCCAAACCACCCGCGTCAAACCGGTCACCCCTATTCAAACAAATAATATTCCAAATATATTTTCTATTTTCTCCTTGTGTACCTCTAGCAGCGCATTTGTACCTGAAGAAATTTCTGGTTATGTGAAAATGTACTTTGCCAATAAAGGATATGACAAATTGTCTTCATTAACAGCAGAACATTATAAGGGTATAATTGCATGAATATATAAAAAATAAATAAAAAAGGAAAAAGAAAAAGCATGGATCAGTCCATTTGGACCAAAGCTGCAGAAGTAGTTCATGTTCAGATGAAAGTAGTGTGAAGACACTCAGGACCCAGTTGTATGCGGTCTTCACTACAGAGTGTTCCTTATCATTCTGAAAAGAATCAGTCCAAGAATGACCACCAGAGAGCATGGCTACTTTCAATCATTTATCCTGTAGAAGGAAAAAAAACATTAACACAATCTGTAGAGCAGGTTCTTCACAGCACTAATAAAAGCCTTGGAATTATGACTACAAAGAAGGGGGCATCTACGGTGCATTTCAAAAGTCTAAACACCCTTAATGAAAATGCTGGATATCATACGACCAAAAATCACAAACACAAATTATGTCAGACCTTTTCACCTTCAGTAAGACACTGTTACAAACAATATATAAGATGAAAAGAAATAAATATTTCCACAAAAATATTATACAAAACAAAAGAGGAAATTCCTTGGTTAAGTAAGTGAACATCCATTAGAATGGGGGTTGTAACTGTTCTCAGATTTAACCAATCCCATTTCAACTAATCTACAAAGGTAACTTGCCGTCACCTGACAAGAACTGATGCGATTCTGATGGGACCAGCTGTTCCGATAGAAGTTATCTTATTGTTAGAAAATACAGATTGGGAGAGGGATCAAAATCACTTCAAAGGCATAACATGTATCATGGAAAACCTAAGAATCATTACTCTTTCCAATTATTCTCACTCATTAAGAAAAAGAGGTAAGATGGGACCAGTGGGGCAAAGATCAGGAGGTCCTTCAAGAAGGAGCTGAGTACTCCCTGCATATTACAACCAAGTTGGGCACGACGAAAACCTCCTCACATTTAAAAAACATCAAGTCGGGAATGGGGAAAATGAATAGCTCCTAATCTCAACACACCTTGATGCAACCGCCACATCTCCTCCTGCTTAGGTAGATAAACAACTGCCGCTTTCAACACAACACCAATTCTAATTACACAACCACATCAACCAAGGAATACCTAGAAAATAGAGAACAAATGTCTTACACACTACAGGTAGTGTATGGAAGGATGGCATCTGTACTTACTCTAGAGTCTGTAGCTTGTAGCGTGGGTCGTCCCTGATAGCAGAGAGAATTCTCAGTCCTTCTTCTCCTGTGTCGTTTCCCATCAGGCCCAGTTGTGTGATGCTGGAGCGGCTGGACTTCAAGGCTAAGGCCAGGGAGGAGCAGCCCACTGCTGTGATCCCACAACACCCCAAACTAAAGAGAGGGAGAATAGGGATAATAAAGAGTAAAGGTTCACATAACTTGTTCAGCAAGACTTTATAATGCCTATTTATATGCTTATAACATTGTGTAAAGATGTAAAGTCTATCACCACATGCTTCAGACATCAGTTCAACTTACTACAGTCTCTCCAGTTTACAGGTCTTTGAGGTCAGTGCTGTGCAGAGTGTCTTCACACCTCCATCTCCCAGTTTGTTCCCAGAGAGGTCCAGCTCCTTCAGGTTGGTGAGATCGTTGCAGAGAGAATAGGCCATCTCCGTGCAGCATAGCTCCGTCAGCATACAGTCACTCAGCCTGCGAGTGTGTGTGGGTGGGAGGGCATGGGGTGGAAGTTGAAGTCAAATATGTGCACGCCATGACAATCCAAGAGCAAAAGACAGTAAGACAGTTTTAGACATTCAAAGCAGTTTAATCTCATGAGTATACTTTGCCTTTAAAACACACACACACACACACACACCTCTTCAGAAAACTACTGATGTGTAATCTACTTGATAACAAAACAAGGGTGAACGTTTTATAATCCTGCGCAGCCTGACCATTTTACTCACCGGAGAACCTCCAGTGAAAAGGGGACCGTTCTGAGGAACGTCAGAAATGTGATCACGTCAGCGTCGTCCAGGCGGTTCCTGCTGATGTCCAGCTCTTTGAGGAAGCTGGGGGTGACGCCCACGGCCAGCCGTGGCCAGCAGCCATAAATGATGCAACAGCTGGAGAGGCTGGGCCGACAGGGGAAAAACAACGTGAGTCACTTTTTTGACAGCCCCCCCCCCCCCAATTAATTAAATGAAAACGCTAAAACACTAAACAGATACGTAGACGCTCAACGTTGATCCATTTTGAGCCAATCATCCCATTAGACACTCAAGTATTCATCACTGGGAAAAATGTATTAGATCTGAGATTAATAATAAACGTAAAACACTTAAACTTCCTTGATTTATATGTAGTTATTAGTAACGTGTTTCTATTGGAGCTGTAAGGAAATCTCTAAATATGACATTTAACATACGCTGCTGCTTTGACTACATTTAACACACTGAAGCTTGTGTTTATCTCACCATCGGTTGGAAGACAAACGCAGTGCAAAGGAATTCTGGCTTTAACAGCGATATTTGCTGTATGGATTCATACTATATAGGATGCTATATAGAATACTATATAGAATAGGCATGACCAATTAAAGGTGTCATTCAACAGTGGATGCCCAAACTGCCCTCTTGGTGGCTTGATAAGAAGTGAATTTAAATTTGAATTTAATTTCACTGTCAGTGGTGTAGCAGCTGAGGATATAGAGCCATTCTATGAATGAAATGACCACCAGCTGTCAGTAACCTCGATCCTGTAATTATCGGTCAAAATATCACGGAGCGAATGAATCAAAATGCTAATTTACGGAAAGTTGTGTGTTTAAATCCAAAGCGATGCAGGACATGCGTTGACCCTTACTTTAGCTTCTCCAGTTGACAGTGCGGAAGTCCAAAGGCATTCCCGAGCATCCTGACCCCTTCATCCTTCAGGTTGTTGTTGCTCAGATTGAGATCCCTCAGACTGGTCACCTCCACCAGACTCCTAGCAATGTGCTTGCAGCATTTCTCAGTCAACTGACAACAGTACAACCTTGTGGTGGAAAGAATATGATGGTTCAGTAACTGCAGTGAATATTTAACTTCTAATTAACATTTGTGAGTACAAACTGAATACTCTAGCCATATTAGTACTCACTCCAGTTTGTGAATCTGGGTAGACTTCAGTCCACCCATGAGCACATCGAGTCCCACGTCTCCCAGGTGGTTCATGCTAACATCCAGCTCTCTCAGGTGTTGAGGGTTTTCCCTCAGGAACTGTGCTAGAGCCTGACACAACTCTAGTCCCAGTTTGCAGTTAGAGAGCCTTACAGATAAGAAAATGATTTAGAAACAGTTTTTTTCACATTGAGGTAGACATAAATCACGTTAAAATGTAATTCAAATATTATTACAAGTATGATCAGAACCCAACAGGTTCAATGGCTAGAGAGTACATTTACTCACTTGAGGATACGCAGTTTGCATTTAACAACTTTTAGACCGTCAACAAGATGAAACACCCCTGACTCTCCTGGTTCGTTGCCGCTCAGATTCAGCTCTCGCAGGTGTGAGGGATTGGATTGGAGAGCTTTACCCAGAGCGGCAAAGCCTATATGTTTCACCCGGCAGCCGGACAGATTCAGCCTCTCCAGTCGGCAGTGTGGTTTAGCCAGACCCGCTGCCAGCAGCTCCACCCCAGAGTCCTTCAGGGTGTTAAAACTCAAGTCCAGAGCTTTCAGATGGGACACCTTTGAGGTGAGTGCAGAGGCCAGACCTTCACAGCATTTATCA
>JACXGJ010012512.1:0-17772 GCA_016801105.1 Esox niger
CTCTCTCCCCTCTCTCTCTCCCCTCTCTCTCTCTCCCCTCTCTCCCCTCTCTCTCCCACAGTGGCCAGTGGGGCATCGGGTTCCTTTAGCACCAATAGTCCTGCCAGTCCCCTGAGTTCAATAAGCCTCACCAGTCCACTCAGCCCCTTCTCCCCAGTGCCCGCCTCCCAGGCCTCCCCGACCAAACACCTGGGTCCGGAGGTAAGCACCGCCCCCTCCCACCACCCACTCACCCGTCAGTGTCTCCACCCAGGTCTCCAGCCTAAAACCCAACCAGTTCCTCAACTTAACACTCAACTGGATCCTGACCAAAGTAGCCTGCCAGGCTCTGAATCAAACACCCAAATGGGTTCTGATCTGAATGGACCCGTCTCTGAGCCAATCACCCCACCTGGTCCTCGCGCTAACACCCACACCAGTCCTGACCCAAACACCAAAGACTTCTGTAGCCCTCCCTTCCCACACCACAGGCCCAGGTCCCTTAGCCCTGCAAGTGCCCTGTGTTTATCCAGCAACACCCGTTTGAAACTCAAAACCCTTCCCAGTGTTGGCCAAGCCAGACAAGGCCCTGTAGAGAATAAACAAACCCAGCAAGAGACGAACATCTCTCAAGGCAACTGGCACGCCATTAGAACTCCTGAGGAAACCCAATCCAACATAGACCCCAGAACCAACCCAAGTAGCAGCCCCAACGCTGGCACCAGCCGAGTCAATGAGTCCAATAGTGACAGAACACATCCACCACCTCACAGCCCCAAAGCCTGTTCCGGTGGTCCAACCGAACAGCAAGCCGTTGGCTGCAGGAAAGATGTTATCCCAGATCCACCTTCCTATCAGGCTAGCTATCCCGACTTCCTTAGATATCCACCTCAGCGCAACCACCTATCTGTCCCAGAAACCCCGCACTCATCTCCCTGCCGAGACCACTGTAGCCGTAGCCCGGATGCCCGTACAGACCACACACCTCCCCGACCCAGGAGCAGGGCCCTCCGCCCGCAGTCGGAGCACATGGTCCACTACCTAACCACTGTGTCCCAAGAACAATCGCAAGGGCCATCCCATCCATGTCCTCGCTCACGCCCACTCACCTTCCCCAACAATCAGCTATATCCTAGTGACAGGGTTCCTCCCACAGGCCACACCCCGATCTCACCCCCCAGCCATCCAATCAACAGGCCGTGGGTCAGGGTGTACAGGCAGACCCATCTATAGCCATGGTGGACAGTAGGGTACTGGCCTGCTACTTATACACTGCATGCACAATTATTAGGCAAACCGTATTGTTGAACAAACACAATGCTCCCAGTCAATCCGAAATATTATTGAGCTTCAAACCTGAATGTTTAACAAAGGAAAAGTTAGGTTTGATCTTCCTCAGGGGAATACATAAGAATACAGAATTATTAGGCAACAATTGGTGTGCAGAATTATTAGGCAACTAATTAAGTTCTGTAATATCATGGCACTGGAGGATAATGGGTTCCTGGTAGCTTCACTTTTAATTCTTCTCAAGTCGTTTGCAGTTAATTTGCATCTTTTCCTCTCCATGCGTTTTTTGCACCCCAGTTGACTAGTCACAACAGAACATTTGATTGTCTGCTGGTCACGCCTCAATAGTTTAAATGTTTCAAGAGTGTTGCATCCGTCTGAAAAGCATTTGACAGTTTTTGACTTTTCAGTGTGAGTTAAATCTCTTTTGGTCCATTTTACCTGAGGTCATGAAGCTTCCTAATAATTATGCACACCTTGATATTAGGTGTTATTCACTGTTGCCACTCCCCTCCCTAATTACACCAACACATTTTACCTGAAAATGATTAAATTCAATGAGCATTCATGTTTATCTGCTTTGGAGTTGGAAAATGTGCATTGAAATAATGATGCAGTCAGAATATTATTGGCCAATAATAGTGCACGCAGTGTAACATCATGGTGCTTCGTAAGGAGATGCAGCTTATTTGAATGTGCCAACAGTAACAAGTCAAAGCCTGTGGTTTTAAACAACGTGTAATGTTCTCTGAGGCAGAGTGGGAGACTGAGGGTGTCGAATGGGCCTAGTGATTTATTACGGGGCGTTTCACTGATATTCCGCTTGATGTTAGATGGTTTCTCATCCTGAAGGAAGTCAGTGGATCAACAGAAAAGTAATCCATGTTCCAGGTTTTTTTCTTTAACTGCCATTGACACACCTAGGTAGTAAAAGCCTGTTTATTTTTTGTACGGCCAAATCCCCTTCCACGCCAAAACATTTCAGGGGATTTTGATTTAACACGCCCTAATTACCTACGTTGAGTTTCAGCTAGCGGTGGCTGAAAATTTGTAATGGCTGTTTAAAGAAAATTAAGGCCTGGATCTGTTTATCCATGTCCATGTTGTTTCAAGGGTGACAAACTATCTAAAAATTCTATATCTGGCAAATAATCAGGGCCCAGCAATTGGAGTTACTCTCTATGAAGAACGTTCGCAAGGAAAAGGTAGTCAGGAGTTTTCAACCTGCTTAAAATCTTGTTAAGTTATTATATAGTGCCATTTACATCAATAGCCCATTTCACTACTGGGAAATCCGAGTCAATAATAGCTCTTCTTTTCTTTTGCTTTCGTGGATCTAAGGAGCGTGTCATTGGTTTGAACAACCAGGCAGCCTGTTTGTTTCTCTTCGGTGGCCAACACAGAGGCTTCATGTATCTCCTAATTCAGTTTTCCATGACTTAGTTAGGGGCAGACAACATGACGGGCTGATGACAGGTTATTTAAAGCATTCTGGATCATCTATGGCCAACAACAAATAGGCATTCTACAGCAGACTGTAGCACTGTCACTTTCAAGTCATTCAGGAGATAAGGACTTGAAAGGGTCCCAGTTAAATCGTTTCACAAGACCTGCCAATGCTCACACAGCCCTCTTAAACCACATGATGTGTGTATTTATCGTCAAAATTGAATAAGTGAACAATGCCACCTGTTTGTCATGAATTATTTGTAGAAATTCTGTTGGGAGGTAGAGTAGAAATACTGCAAATTGTTTTTAGTTCCTTCATGGCTTCTTTGACTATGTGGAACATGGTACTGAGTGATGTAGGTCTGAGGGATGATTGGATGGTTGTGTGGTCCTGACCTAAACCGTACCCCTATTCAGAAGTTTCTGTAGTTTGACCCTGTCTAGGTACTCCATTGCCCAACTTCAGTCCTGAAATCAAAGTGTCTGTTGGTCTTCCGTTACGGTGCATATTTAAAACAACTGATACCAAGGAATATCATAGAGCTAGAAATGAACTGAGCTGTGCTCCATGGTCCAGAAGACACTGAGTCACTGTCTGGCTGAAATTGGATACTCCTGTTGGATCTTTGTAGGAAACCCACGTATACCTTTAGTGTTCTGCCTTCCGAAATAGCCAACTCTTTCTATTTCTGTTTGGAATGGAGCTCATGCTTTACACTGACATCTGAATTGTAGTGTTCAACCTCAGAGAATGAAAGCCTATGTTGTCGGCACTACAATTCCATGTATCATTGTGCATTATTGTAGCTGATGGCAGCGTCTGTACTCATTGTGGTGCGTATTTCAATCTTATCAATTCTTAATCAGCATCAATCGGTGGCTTGTTTCAGTAATAATAATCTGATTTGAATTCATTAGTGATGGCATTCATGCTAGCTCTCAGTCCAGGCTTCTCATTGGACGCCTGTGACCCTTCACCCCTAAAGTTGTTTGGGGTCAGGGCTCCATTCCTCAGATCGTCCCATGATCCTTCTGCTCTGCACTCCGCCTTGCTTTGGTCACTCTCCCTGATGCACAGCACTCTCTCTTCCTCCTCCGCCTCCTCCTTCTCTATCTTCCTCTCCTTATTCCTCCCTTCTTGTGGCTCTAGGATATTGGCCCACCCCGGCCACCACTTCCAAAATCCTACTACCCCCTGGAGTCACCCCCGTCCCTCCCCCCCTCCGTTCCCCCTCTGCCCTTCGACAGCTCCGCCTGGCTACGCAGCCTGGGCCTGGACGACGGTTACCTTGATGACGAAGAGTCCCGCGGCAGAAAGGTATTTGGTGATTTGAGGGTGGGAGGGACTTCCCATTCCTGCCACACCCTCTGTCACGGACCTAAGCTGGTTGATGTTGCCCATAGCTACTGATTCAGAGACAGATTTATTCCTGTAGTGGGTGAAATTATGACAAGGGGGTTGAGTAAGCTGTTCCTCGATCTGTCGCTAAGTGAAACATCTACCATAAGCCAAGTTGGTTAACACTTTATTTTGAGAGTCTGAAAAGTGTGTCTGTAGTTGCTCTACATATAATAGACACTCTGTTATTAGATTGTGAATAACTATCTACTAACCCTTTATCCTAAACCTAACCTTATTCCCTACCCGTAAACTTATTCTAAACCTAACCCTAACCATAGAAAGTAGTTGCTTATCAACATGTGGTTTGTTGAACATTTTCTGATCGTATTGCTCTGCGTAGAACATCAGCAGATGGAAATTGGGATTCTCAAAATAAAGTGGACCCCTAGTTGTAATCCATGCAATAAAAACACTCAAGTCCTTCCCCAAAATGCTTTCAGACCCCTAAACAGCAGAGCTACAACACAAACACACTACCTTCACCACCCCGTCATCAGTCATAATCCCCTTATCCAGTCCAGCATGTCCCCATCATCTGCTCCACCGTCCCCATTATCCCCTCCACCGTCCCCCTCATCCTCTCCACCGTCCCCATCATCCTCTCCACCGTCCCAATCATCCTCTCCACCGCCCCCCTCATCCGGCTCTGCCATCCTTCCTATCATCTGTCTCTTCTAGTTCTACTCTTCCCTCCATTTCTGTGCTCTCCAAAAGCACCTTCACTGGTAGTTAGGGTTCTACTTAGAGACTTGACTGTGGTCCTCTACAGTCATCTGTGATGTATTGGACATTAGTACTATTAATATTAATAATAATGTAACTACACAAAAGCATTCAATATATTTCGATGAAATGCATGGAGCTGTATCAAAGAAATAGCATCTAAAGCATCAATATGAAATAAAATGGCCAGCCTATCCACTTCACTGCGCTGGGTGCTTTTGGATGAAGGCTCAGTTCAGGGCAGGTGGCAGGTAAGGTTGTGAGTGGAGGTGTGTGTTGTCTGTCGTGCCAGTCGCTGTAGTGATGTGGATGTGTTGTTATTGTGCTTGTCTATATTCTTGTGCCGTGTCTGCCCTGTAGTGTGCTCAACGCACATCCTATCTACGCCAATCACTGAGTTCTGGGACCTGACAATATCTTGTAGTAACACCATCATTGCTACACACACTTACACTTTATAATCTGTTGCCTTTTGTGTTCCGGGTAACCGTAAGGTCCATAGCTACGTAGCTGGCTCTGATGCCTCGGCCTGATTAGTGCCAACATTCTCCTGCTGGGTAAATGCCTTAACACTGACTGGCTGCTGATGCTCTTGCTTTTTTTCCTGCTCTGTGTTGCAGCACAAGTATAGTTACCGGCAGGATGTGTCACCGGGAGAACAGACCAATAACAACGAAGTTCAGGATCTTGATCAGGATCGACAGACCAACATGAATAAAGGTAGGGCGGAATCTGGTGTTCTGCCAGTAGTGATATCTTAATCCAAAGCAACTAACAACGTGCCAATGTTTTCATGAAGGACCCTGGGTAATGGAGTTCTGGTATGTCATTGGGTCTGCATTGCCAGCAAAGATGACAAAAATATAGGTGACTGCTTGAGTGGGTACAAATATGTAATGTTCATAACATCTCAGGTCACTAGATCTGTAAAGGAGCATTCTTTCTTAATGTGACTTATTTCCTAAATGTACTGAATTTGTGATTAGCACGAGAAGATGGACCTCTGTGTAGAGGTCAATTCTGAATACAGATCCAAATGGCTTTTTCATGAAAATATACATTTTCAATTTGCACCAACATATAGTGCCTTGCAAAAGTTCTCAAACATCTAACCAATTCCCTTATGTATCACTGAATTACAAATGGTGCAGTAACATTTGATTTTATTAATTATTTTATTAAATCTGACTCTCAAAATGTTAGAAAATATTTTGAGAACATAAATATGTTTCATGCAAGCATTTTACCCCCCATATGACTATTTGGCTGAGCATCATTTTGCAGCAATAATATCTTAGTATTATATTTAATAAAACTACTGTGTTAAATATGTACCGGATTCGCGATTTCAAAGACATTTTGGCAATTTTTCCTTGACGTATTTTCTACAGGTTGTTTGTATTGGTTGAATGAAGCGTTTTCTTTTAGGTGGAACTTTTAGAGTTTTATAGCTTATTTTTTACTGGCCTCCATTCAAGGCCAACATTTTAAATAGCTTTCGATCTGCTGGACTGATGCACAATTGTAAAAAAAATATTTATCAAGACGATGTGATGCAATCTTACACGGATCAAAGCTGTCGACCTATTGTAAGATGATTGCGTCCTTGTAAGGCTATTTTCTTCTGTGTGAAATTGGATCTTCCATAGAAAACAGGTTGAATATTCTACATATTCTAGCAAAATATTTTTTCCTAACAAATATTACATAGCGAAATGTGTTTATCCTCACAAATATTCAACACAACGCCAGAATCGCACACAATAATTGATTTGGAGTGTCAATGTTATAAAATATAATGAACAGCACAGAACAAAGTTTCAGTGTATCCTTTACAATTCAGTCTTATGAAAGAATTGGTATCAGGGGCTTTGAACGCTTTATCAAGGCACAGTAAATTTAAATTAGATTACTTGTTCTCAAGACTGGCTGTACCTTATTAAAGTAAATTGACTACATGATAACAGGCCGATTGATAAAACTCATCCTCTGTGTGTCTATGTTTTATGGGATGCCCTTTGGGTAAGAGCAGCCATTTGTAGCGCTTGGCATGCAACCTTGGTAACCTCTGTCCTGCTTTTTGTCTCCGTGTTGTCCAGTGGGAATCGTTCCACCCAGAACCAAGTCTCCCATGGAGGACCAAGGAATGAACCGACGCAACGGCAAGGTGTCCAATGGAATCTCCAGGGTAGGCAGCAAGTCAGACAGGCCTTCATGGAGCCCAGCAGGCAGTACACTAATCCAATGCATCATTGGCAATCATCACCTCGTCCTTCCTGTCTCCTAGGAGCGTCCCAAGAGTGCAGTGTTTCCTGCGGAGGTCAAGTCCAAGATGAGCATTGAGGAGCAGAACGAGCGTATCCGTAGGAACCAGAGCAGCTCTGTCAGGGACAAGAGGCGCAGTTTGAACCTGGGCAGCCAGGGAGGCGCCAACTATAGAGTGGTAGGCTCTCTTTTCGCTCTGCATGTGCACATACATGGATTAGCCAGCGATACGTACACTCTGCTGACCCCGTGGCTATCCCTCGCCGCCTTGCTGATTGGCTGTGTCCTCAGCCAAGCCTTGCCACTCTCTGATCTGATTGGTTATCTGTTTGCCCAGGTGAGGCGGAGGTTGACGGCCCACGAGGTGGACATCAAGGACCTGGAGGCCGCTGTACGAGGTGAGGAGGTGCCGGAGTCCCCTAGAGAGGAGATCGCTCGCCTCAGACGCTTACAGTTGGAACCAGACCACTATGACCTGGACATCGGTAAAGGGGTAAGCTACTCCCAGACCAACACAAATATAATATGGTGCCTAATGCAATATTTGAAAATCTTTTTAGAAGTATTCAGCATCAGCCTAGTTGAGATAGATAAAGTAACTGGCATTGTGTAGCACAGGCTTCCCCAGTGTTCTCCAACGTAGGTCAAAACATTGTATAAATCATACCGCTGACTGCAGAGTGAGTAAACAGCAGGTCAATAAAACAGTAGGTTACCAGATCCCGTCTGTGACCGTGGTGTGATGTGTCCTCAGCTGGGTGCTCCAGACAAGGTTCTGATTCCAGAGCGATACCTGGATGTGGAACCCAACATGCCTCTGAGCCCGGAGGAGCAGAAGGAGAAACAGAAGAAAGTAGAGAGGATAAAGACACTCATTGCCAAATCAAAGTATGTACAGACTACTGTATTACACACATGGTACTACTGTATTACACACATGGTACTACTGTATTACACATATGGTACCAATTGTTAAACACACACGTTACTACTGTATTACACACACTGTACTACTGTAGTACACACATGGTACTACTGTATTTCACACACGGCACCACAGTATTACACACACAGTACTTCTGTATTACTCACACAGTACTACTGTTTTACACACACAGAACACTGAACACATTCTCTCCTAGTCTGGCCCTCTGTTTCACATCTGTATTCGTAGTAAAAGTTTTTTCTCTTTTCTCCTTTCTTTGCTCTTCTTTGTCACTCTCGCATCAACCCTCCACCCACTCTCTCTCCCTTTCCATCCTTCCTCTCACTCCAGTCTTCAGAATGTGGTTCCTTTATTGGATGGTCCTACTGAGGGCGGTGGTTCCCATCACCAGGGCAACCCAGAGACGCAGCTCCAGGAGCAGGAGAAGAGGATTGAGATCTCTTGTGCCCTGGCCGCAGAGGCCTCGCGACGCTCCCGTTTGCTCTCCGGTGAGGACGCCACCTCTGCCACCACCGCCTCGACCACCCGGTCACCACGGTTACCACCTTCACAGTTACCGTTGCCCACCCCAAACCAAGCCCCGTCGCCCCACTGCCACTGAGGAGGCCCCCCAGCGGAGAGGCGACGTGTTGCTGCAACCACCCCAACCCCTTTCCTCCTCACTTCAGTTACACACATTTCGACCACCAATCAATCACTTTCGGTCTGTTAGGTTTCATGGTCATGAATTCTCGAGATCCCAGTTCAACTCTTAGTTGTTCCTCATTGTCAAATTTGGATCCAGTAATTAACCGCACCCTCACTTCCTCCACCTGGCCTGCCTCCTATAGAAACCATATGAAAGCAAGCACAATGAAAGAGTGGATCCTGTATCGGTGTGATAAAAATGTTTCTTCATCTTATAAAAAGTTTTCAATTGCAAACCAAACACACATATATATATATATATATATATATATATATATATAAACATACACACAGTGAGGGAAAAAATAATTTGATCCCCTGCTGATTTTGGATGTTTGTTCACTGACAAAGTAATGATCGGCCTATAATTTTAATGGTAAGTTTATTTGAACAGTGTGAGACAGAATAACAACAAAAATGTGTATTTGTGTGAAATACGTATTTGATCCCCTCTCAATCAGGATGATTTCTGACTCCCAGGGGTCTTTTATACAGGTAACTCTTAAAGGGAGTGCTCCTAATCTCAGCTTGTTACCTGAATAAAAGACACCTGTTCACAGAAGCAATCAATCAATCAGTTTCCAAACTCTTCACCATGGCCAAGACCAAAGAGCTGCTCAAGGATGTCTGGGACAAGATTGTAAACTACAAGACCATTGCCAAGCAACTTGGTGAGAAGGTGGCAACAGTTGGTGCGATTATTCGCAAATGGAAGAAACATAATCTCCCTCTGTCTGGGGCTCCATGCAAGATCTTACCTCGTGGAGTTGCAATGATCATGAGAACGGTGAGGAATCAGCCTGGGCAACTACACAGGAGGATCTTGTCAATAATCTCAAGGCAGCTGGGACCATAGTCACCAAGAAAAAAAAAAAAAATTGTAACACACTACGCCGTGAAGGACTGTAATCCTGCAGCGTCTGCAAGTTCCCTCTGCTCAAGAAAGTACATGTACAGGCCCGTCTGAAGTTTGCCAGTGAACATCAGAATGATTCAGAGGAGAATTTGGTGAAAGTGTTTTGGTCAGGTCAGACCAAAATCAACCTCTTTGACATCAACTCAACTCGCCGTGTTTGGAGAAGGAGGAATGCTGCCTATGACCCCAAGAACACCATCCCCACTGTCAAACATGGAGGTGGAAACATGCTTTGGGGAAGGGGGTTCTGCTAAGGGGACAGGACAACTTCACCACATCTAAGGGACTATGGATGGGGCCATATACCGTCAAATCTTGGATGAGAACCTCTCTCCCTCAGCCAGGGCATTGAACATGGGTCGTGGATCGGTATTCCAGCATGACAATGACCCAAAAAACACAGCCAAGGCAACAAAGGAGTGGCTCAAGAAGAAGCACATTAAGATCCTGGAGTGGCGTAGCCAGTCTCCAGACTATAATCCCATCGAAAATCTGTGGAGGGAGATGAAGGTTCAAGTTGCCAAAAGTCAGCCTTGAAACCTTAATGACTTGGAGAAGATCTGCAAAGAGCAGTGGGACAAAATCCCTCCTGAGATGTGTGCCAACCTGGTGGCCAACTACAAGAAACGTCTGACCTCTGTGATTGACAACAAGGGTTTCTCCACCAAGTACTAAGTCATGTTTTGCAGAGGGGTTGAATACTTATTTTCCTCATTAAAATGCCAATCAATTGTCAGTGGGCAAACATTCAAAATCAGCAGGGGATCAAAAACTTTTCCCTCACTGTATATATAAAATGACTATTTTTAGCGTCAGCTACAAGCGCATGAAGATTGAATATGTGGGCCCTATGTAACAATGGTTGAACCACCCATTGATGAATAATTCCCAGGTCCCATTCATCATTCCAAGGATTTGTATCTGCTCCAACAGAAAGGGTCTATAAACCTTGTCCAACCTTATCGTCATCCAGAACAGTTCAAATTTACCATCCCAGTCCAAAAGCCAGTGTTCAAAGTTGAAAAGTTTATTTGTCATTTGCAATAACAAGTTAGCTAATTAGAGATCAGATAAACTCAGATGAACTAAGATGTATAATCTGTAGAGTTGCCATGTTGACCCCAGACGTCCCAAAAGGATATTATTCTATTCCATGCTGCAAATAATAATTGTCTTGTTGTGGAATGTCTAGTTCCAGCTGGGAAAACAGAATACCAAATGTCTGTGACCTTCACGATATTCACCACCAACCTACTCTCCTTTGTCATCCCAGATCGTCATGCAGTATCTCTTTGCCCAACACCACAGCGCTACCGCACCTTTCACTTCACCATCTCAACCAACTAGATCTCAGATGACTTCATGAAAATGAATTGAACATCAACCTGTCAGCTTTAGGTGCTGAGACATAGGGGAGGCAGATGGGTCTAATATGACCATTATAGTATTAAGTGACATTGTCAGTCCTGGCCACTATGTCATGAAATCATCTAGATTAACGTATGATCACCTTTGAATGGACAGATATGCTTATGTACCAGCAGTACAGAGCTCAGACCAAAGTTGTATCACAGTATATTCATCACTCTGGTGTTTCCTCCCGAAAAAATCTTGATGAATGTATTACCTTTATTATCAAAACATCTTTCCAATATGGTCTCTCGGGTTACAACTATATAAGTAGTGTCCATGCTTCCCATCATCGAAATGATTTGCCTTGAAAATGTATCTCTAGCTAACAGCTGGTCAAAACAGTCAATGTTGTTCCAAAGTGGTTTGGATAATGGTTTTGTAGATTCAGGTACAATGGCAGAACCTCAGTTTCTCAGAGCTGCCATGTTCCCTGTAATGTGTTGCAAGTGATCCCCATGCATCTTCCTCGCTCTACCCTTCAGAATTGCTTCACACTTTTATGTTGTGCTATACAGTACCTGTCAAAATGTTGGACACCCGTGTGTCCAAACTCTTGACTGCTACTGTATGTTTTGCTCATCCTCACTTCACGCCTCCATTCATTCCAGCCCAGTGTGCTCCCAGTCCCCCCGCCTCCCCGAACAGCCTGGCCACTTCCCCCTCCTCTGCTGACTTCCCCCGACCCCGCCCACATCACGAAGGTGTGAGTCTGTGAAGGTGAGTTCCCGCCCACCAACCACACCTACCTCCTTGACCAACCCTGCCTCCTCTCTCGTCTCCTCCTGCCTCACAACCTCTCCCTCACCTGTTTGGTTTGGGCAGAGCTCTCTGTTTTTCCCTCAGGTGATCTTTAACATCGCTCCTTTATTGCTACTTTTTACTGCTGTATGCTTTGCAAAATTGATTTACTAACTGAAAAGTTTAGGCTGCGCTCAACGGACAGCGCACCAAAATAATTGTATGCTTCTCACTACAAGGCCTTTTCCTAGATATTGTTTTCCTTGTAAAGTCTTGAAAAAGATGGACCAATACAATAAAACTACAGCTGTGACCTATCTCTTTAAATGTTTTGCACTCATACACTTTGACTTGTCTCTCTGTCGCTTTGTGCTGCGTTAAATCATAGGGAGGAAGCAACTCCAAATAGATGCCGCTGTTAGAACGAGTGTTGACAGCTGACACAGACATTCGGTTGTGCAGCCTTTGCTTGAACACAGTTATAGATAATTTTACTACAAACCAATCTGTTTTTCTCCATAGCTCTCTGCATTTTTTCCACTTTGTGCGTCTCGTTGCCCTAGCTCCGTAACACCATTCCCTTAACAGGGCTGTACATTGACCTGAGCACTGTGGTGGTAGTTACCATGCGGCTACGTTCAGCACATTCCCACCAATAAACCCTGGTAATGATAAATAAGTGTTTACCATTAGGAAGCTAACGGCCGTCACATTCAGCCCCCCGTCCCTTTACCAGTTAAGTGTAATTGCATCTTACGTTTAAATTGGGATCAAGTACCAGAGTCTCTAATGAGTTTATATGTTTAGGCATTGATACTGGTTCGTTACAAGTACGTTTTCTGCAAAACAGTCTCAAAAACTCCAACCTCACAAACAATCCAGATGTTTTGCCTCTAATATGTTTACTAATTCTGTCAGAAAATGTTCACTGTTCAAAATGGTCAATCACACAGAAACCACACATTTTCCTAAAGTTTTTTCCCCTGCATTAGGTTTGGCAAAAACAACTGAACATAGCTGTATTACTTTCATCTTTGGCGAGGTCGCAAATGGTGCTTCTCAAAGCCAAGTGCACAAATTGAATGCAGGCTTACACAAAATAGTGGAACAATCTAACCATGCATTAAAAATATGTTGGCAGGATAATAAAGTGGATGTTGTGATATGACTCACTAAATCCTTGATGTGACAACTATTGACTAATCATTAATTACTTGAATAGTAATTCCCCAAATTAACAGTGGCACCTCCTTTACTTAGCGACATGATATCCAGCATCCTGATTCAAGCTAGCTTGGAACGGTTGGCCTTTATGACACAATACAAAGAGTCGTCCTGTACTTCAGAAATGATACTTATGAGTTCAGATATGTTCCCTTTGCTTTTCTTTCCTTGTCTTCATTGGGTCTTTGTTTGGGTGTTTTGTAAAATATGTTTTTTATTGGACATAAATTATTCTCTCTGTCTGTCTCTCCTATAACTCCCTTTACAAAATTCCCGCTTTCTCTACATCCATTCCTCACTGTATTCTTCTCACTTTCTTCCTTTTGTCTCGTCTCTACTTTTGATCTCCAGCTCAAGCTCTGGCTGCCGTTTGATGGAGCATCCTTCTGAGGATCCACTGGCATATGAAATAAAATCCCAAAGAAACTGGTTGTTTATTCAACCTCCACAAAACCTCCCCAACAGAAAGTCACAGGAAGTCCCTCTGAGGACACTTTCAAGCCAAACAGATGATTGATGGACAGAATGAAGGGCCACACCTCCCAAACACCAGTCGGATGTCGCCATGAAGGCACTTTCCTTTGTCAGTTACTACTCTTCTTGGTCCTTGTCTGGCAGAAACAACTTGTCTCCCATGCTGTATAGACTGTGGAACAGTGTTTGGCCAGGAGGCCATTGTTAGTAGGATCACAGGGACATGAGGCCCAGGAGGACATTAAAGTTTTGTTACTGAGCGGTTCTGGAGGACATTTATCGTACGTGATGCATAGTTTGCAGGTAAGATGAACAGGGAATAGACTGCCGGAGCTGGACTTGAGTTTAAATGACTGGGAAGAGGAAGGTTTTTATTGGTGCAGAGAGCAGTACAGAACCAACGAGAGGCTGATGTTAGTGTCACAGGAAAAGATCCCATGCAAGGAGTAAGAAGCAAATGGAAAGTTGTTGAAGAGTACCAAAATAGTAGGAACAGCATCAGAAAAGAATATTGCCTCATTCGAGCGATGTAGTCTTCTTGACCCCTAGGTCGTTATCCCAAACTCAGTTACTCCATCCTTTACATTTGACTTCCTGCCATTGTCTTCAGGAACCATTTGTTGGTAGGCTGTCTTGCATAGACGCTGCATGTGGAACACACAAGCAAGAACACACACGCATGCACACACACGTACACACACACACACACACACCATCCATCTTGCCCCAGCCTCATAGGGCATAGGGGTACAGCTGTGGTTGAATGCGCCGCCCTCCTTTCCTTTCCAGTTCTGATATCCTGGATGAGGACCACGCCTCGTGCAGACTTGACCTGGCCTCCCAGCCTTGTACCCAGGCTGGCTTAAACTCTGTGTGTCTGTCAGGACTTTAGCCGGTTTTCTAGATATGAGTACAGCCCATATACCTTTTGCATTAAAGCCATTGGACTCCTTAGTCGCTGCTTAGTCACTGCTAGGACCTTACTTCAGTGGTACATTGATAGCTGAATGTGTGGATAAAAATATAGAGATAGATTATATAATTATACCTTATGGTTCTGTGTGTGGAATTACTTCTGTGGGGGGAAAAGTGACCTTAGAATGGTGTCTGTTGAATCACATTGTGACAAGATGGGTTATCAACCTGCATCCCAGACAAATGACATATCAGAAAGCCAAATGTATCTCTCATCCTTCTGATCAAAACATTCTTTACATGCTTACCTCAAAATACATGGTTATTTTTCTATAGCTTTTTTCTTGTAAACTGTTTCACCGATTCAGATGAGCCTGCTAGGCAGAGATAGAGGCATCCTGGCCAGGTGTACGAGGATTAGATTCTGTGGTGGCGGATGTACCAAGACACTGTAATGTGCCACCTCCTCCTCCTCCTCCCGCTCCTCATTGTGTCTTCCATGCAGGTTGTCAACCCATCATAAGCATTTGGATTTGTCTCTTGATAAGGAAAACCTGTTTGTCGGTCCACCACTGTCAATCAGCGGTTCTAGATTTGATATGACACATCTGTGAATATAGAACACTTTTTATTGCCTGTCCCCAAAAATATCTGTTCTTCTCTGGTTTTCCTCCACCCCTCCCTCCGTTTCTGTTTCACTGTCATTCTGGCTCGGTGATGATGTTGGTTTTGTACAGGACAATAGACTTCTTTAGATTCAAGCCTGTATGTTTGATGGCGGGTTAAACATTTGTATACACAAAGTAGATTATCAATCTCGCCAAGCAAAAAAAAAGAGTCTGATTAAAATAGCTATATATTTTCTTGTTTTGAGAAAGGGAAAACTATAAGGTCAAAGAGATGCAGTACATATTTTTTTAGACGCATGGGTATTTGATGACTTAAAGTTTGAACCGATAGGTAAGACTTTTAAAACGTAATCAGGAATGTTTTGAATTTTTCACAATATTGGCGGGAATTGATTATTGTTGAAATATTTTTTATTTATTTATTGCTTTTAGGAATTTTCTGGATGGCCCTGGTTGAACATGACTTTGAAAATATAGGTATATTTTGAATCAATTGGAATCTGATGTGTTGGTTAAAACAAAATTGCCAAATGTGGTGTGTCTAATATTTGATAACAATGTAGCATTTATGGCTAATAATGATATGGAGAGATTTAACATATTGGTCAATGTACATATTTCCAATTTTAACTATGTATATCATAATAATAACAAAGTGTTGCTATTTTGGAAAGAATACACAAACTGCTTGAACTATGCAAATAAAAAAGTTGAAAATCTTATGCTCGCTTTAGGAAAACCTTCTTGCAATAAAGTGAATGTTTACACATATATACACTATGTGTTTCTTTTAACATATTTTCAAAATATCTCTGCCATCCTTTCTAAGAAAATGGTTATCATATTCACAGATGTTGTTACTGTTGCTTTGATCTTGTTGTGGATGTGGAGTATCACTGCCAAATTAATCATACTACTGAGATTGATCACTCACATTTCTGTCTGTTATATTAATAGACGTTTACTGAGAATATCAAGTATCCTAAGGACTCTATTACTTATATAATTAGGACTTTGTTATATTCTATCATATGTATGTCTGGATAAATAAACCTGAAGATATCATGCAGACCTCAACTGTCCTGTGACTGTCAGTATTCCTTTAAAACCTTTTTTCTGCATTTAGGATACATCTGTCAGACATATGATCACCATGGGAAAACAAGAGGGGGTTAGAGGTCAGTTGTCATTGACATGGAAATCCTTCAGAGCTCTCATTGAGAATGCTGTGCCGTGGTCAGTGTTGCTATACTTCACAGGAAGGTTCTTCACAACCTCTTAATAAAGTATACTTTGATTAATGTAAGCTAACGCTATTGCCTATGTTTGTTCTTACCACTTACATTTCATAGTTAGCGGTAGATTTTCAGAACCTAATATAAGATCGAAGGAAGTCGGCTAGCTTTGTACTAAGCAATCAATATTCTTTCCCAAAAATAATATAATTTTTGTAGACCTGTTGTCTTGCCAACATATAGAATTGTTGTCCTAACTCTATTTGGTGTAACAGGGTTCCTCTAGATGGCGCTATATTAAAACACCACAATCTCCTCTAAATTTATTTTACTAGATCTCTCACAGATGCTCGCACACATTTTTTCCTTCAGATTCTCTTCAGCCGGGCTGGATAAGGTAGGCTACTTGTTGTGCATCGACACAGTCCCGCTGCTTTGCCAATATTGTCCTCTGTAAGGAGACCAGAACCACCTGTGGCCTGCTTCATAACTCAAAGTTAGGGAGAGTCGGGGTTAAACTCTCTGGGGTTTGTACAACGTCCAGTACACACATGATGCTGGGTATCTTGTTTCTCCACCAAGATGGGGTGGTGTATTCAGCCTTATTGAAAAGGTTACAACACTTCCAAGAACAATCCCATTGTCTGAGAAATCTCTAGGAAAGAAATGACTGTACCAACGTGTATTATTTTGAAACCCTGTAAGTTACTTCAGTACTGTGCTACACTACATAGTGTTAAAGTGGTAGACTTTTTAAATGGTAATAAATATACTAGTCTCAAAGGAATCACCCTTAAAACTGGATGCAGTTTAGAATGCCATTTTAAATTGATAAAATATGGCCCCTCTGCCCTTATTTTAGCTCTAGTGGACGATTGAACCACTTTGCTCACTTGCTGGGTTTATATCACCCACCTTTCAGTGCAAACTAGTCATGTGTAAAACGCCCGGTGGTTATGAAGTGTCTAATGAGCACAACAACATTTCTGTGTCAGCACCTCATTTACTAGGCTCTGTAGCAAGTTATGTAACTCAGCAGCGAGGTAACTATCTGTGATCCTCTCTCTCGCAAGCCTAGGATGATGTAAAACGTAATTCTAGGACTGAAGGTGAGATGATGTAAAACGTCATTCTAGGTCTGAAGGTGTGTTTATTTAAAACGTCATTCTACGTCTGAAGGTGAGATGATGTAAAACGTCATTCTAGGTCTGAAGGTGTGTTTATTTAAAACGTCATTCTAGGTCTGAAGGTGAGATGATGTAAAACGTCATTCTAGGTCTGAAGGTGTGTTTATTTAAAACATAATTCTAGGTCTGAAGGTGAGATGATGTAAAACGTCATTCTAGGTCTGAAGGTGAGATGATGTAAAACGTCATTGTAGGTCTGAAGGTGAGATGATGTAAAACATCATTCTAGGTCTGAAGGTGTGTTTATTTAAAACGTCATTCTAGGTCTGAAGGTGAGATGATGTAAAACGTCATTCTAGG
>JACXGJ010012513.1:0-17771 GCA_016801105.1 Esox niger
CACACACACACACACACACACACACACACACACACACACACACACACACACACACACACACACACAAACCCACTCACACACACAAACCCACTCACACACACAAACCCACTCAAAAGCTGAGGCATGCTTTTGTTATTTTGTTTCAAATAACAATGTTTTTAAAATATTTAAAAAATCAAATATGCAACTTGTCATATTTCTTTCACGCACCTATTGTTTTTCAATTGAAGTAGCATTATCCAAAAGTTGTCAATTTTTTTTCAAAAGTCCGATTGCAATGTATTTGTTTCTTTTGGAAACAGTTACATGTAATTTGTTTCCTTCATTGTTTATTTTGATACAAAAATGTTACACATTATACCGTTACTACCTTTATTTGCTGCTTATGTGACTTAAATATTCTGTCATTTTGTAATGTCCTCTATGAGTATAACATTCTTTTTATATATCTTCTTGTAAATGATACTTTCCTCAGTTCAGACAGAATGTGCCACATTTTAGCTAACCATTTATTATAAATAACGATTTACACAGGTCTTGGCATTAGGTTCTGCTTATCTGGTAACTCAATGTCATCACATGATTGTCTATACAATAGTACTAATAACATTTTCAACACACTCTTTAAAGGCAATGAGCAAGGTACACAATACCGATTCCCCAAAACAACAGAGCCACTGCCAGACCCCATGGATGGAGGTGCACCATCAGTTGACCTACTGCATTATATAAAACTGTGCTGGATCCAGCCGGCCAGTCACGCCCCAGGCAGCCAGCCCACCATCCTGTTAACTGCTGCTCTGTGAACTCTAGACGTAGAGCATTCAAACCCATCCTCTCGTTTGTGTCTGCTGAGGCACAACCCAACAGTCTTGGTGGAAAGGGAATGCACTGACTTGTGACACCCACTTGGTTGCCCAGGCACCCAACACACAGTCATGCCAATTTAAACATACATACAGTGAGGGGGGAAAAGTATTTGATACCAAACGGATTTTGTACGTTTGCCCACTGACAAAGAAATGATCAGTCTATACGTTTATTGTGTTTTGGGTCATTGTCATGCAGGAATACCCATCCATGACCCATTTTCAATGCTCTGGCTGAGGGAAGGAGGTTCTTACCCATGATTTGACGGTACATGGCCCCATCCATCGTTTTTTGATGGAGTGATGTTGTCCTGTCCCCTTAGCAGAAAAACACCCCCAAAGCATAATGTTTCCACCTCCATGTTTGACTGTGTGGATGGTGTTCGTGGGGTCATAGGCAGCATTCCTTCTACTACAAACACGGTGAGTTGAGTTGATGTCAAATAGTTCGAATTTGGTCTCATCTGATCACAACACTTCACCCAGTTCTCCTCTGAATCATTCAGATGTTCATTGGCAAACTTCAGACTGGCCTGTACATGTGCTTTCTTGAGCAGTGGGACCTTGCTGGCGTTGCAAGATTTCAGTCCATCACGGCATACCTTGCTCAGAGGAGTTTAAAGATGCAGTGTAAATGATCATAACAACATACCTCTGATAAAACGTATTCACTTTCCGTAGTACGGGTTAATCGGGACGATACAACCGACGTCACTAAGTTACTTGTGAAGTTAACAATTGTTTACTTGGTGACTATGGTCCCAGCTGCCTTGAGATTATTGATGAGATCCTCCCGTGTAGTTCTGGGTTAATTCCTCACCAGTCTCATGATCATTGCAACTCCATGAGGTGAGATCTTGCATGGAGCCCCAGACCGAGGGAGATTGACAGTTCTTTTGTGTTTCCTCCATTTGTGAATAATCATACCAACTGTTGTCACTTTCCTACCAAGCTGCGTGGTGATGGTCTTGTAGCCCATTTACACCTTGTGTAGGTCTACAATCTTTGGTCTTGGCCATGGTGGAGAGTTTGGAATCTGATTGATTGCTTCTGTGGAAAGGTGTCTTTTATATAGATAACAATCTGAGATTAGGAGCACTCCCTTTAAAAAATGATAAACCTACCATAAAAATTATAGACTGATAATTTCTTTGTCAGTGGGCAAAAGTACATAATCAGCAGGGGATCAAATACTTGTTTCCCTCAGTGTAATAGCAGCAGGATATTTTGCTGACAGGACTCAGATTTTCTTCATCACAATAAAAGCTTTTATTGAAATTTCTAAGACAATATAGTTTACAATCGTGTCTGTAAAAAAAACCAGACACCAACAATATTAGAATGGACAAGAAACATAATTGATTGCTAACTATATTGCCTTATATATTTCAATTATGGCTTTTATTTTGGTAATATAATATCTCAGTGCAACAAGCATAATATCCTGCTGCTAGAAGCCTCAAATGGCCATCACAATCACTGACCCAGTACTAATAATAATACTCAGTCACTACAGCCCCACTGATCCAGTAGTTCTAATATTACTTCGTCAATACAATCTCACTAGTCCAGTACTAATTGTAATACTCAGTTACTACAACACCACTGACCAAATACTAATAAGAGTACTTAGCGAATTCAGCCCGACTAACCCAGTATTAATAATAATACTTAGACACTATAACACTACTGACCCAGTACTAATAACTCAATAACAACAGCCCCATTGCCACATCACCAAACAGAATATATTATATGGGTGTGTCTGGACATGTGACTGATATCATCTGTACCTGTATTGCTGTGTCTTCATCCTGTAAACTGAACATCTGAAAATAATGAGATGCTTCCTTCCCCCCACTGAAGTTATTGGAAGCGTTTGACAGGATATGATCTTCTGGGTTGATCAGTAACATGAACAGGTTAAAGTGGTGAGGGAGGAGGGCCCTTTGTAAACTGAAATCTATTCTGATAATAATATATTAATACATGGAACCCAAATATAATTGGAAAATTAGGGAAGACATGAACATACATGAAACAGAGGTGTTGGACAGAGAAGTAATGTCATAAGTCAGTGCATTAATGACAGCTGTTTCAGTTATGAGGGTTTGAATGCCGATGTAAAAGTAATTTGAAAACAAACAAATTCAGAGAACTCTGTCAGTGCATTTTCTTTCCTCTGCAGTAAACATTTTTATAAAAGATAAAATAGACTGTAATTCATGAAAAACAAGGTTCGTTTCTTTTATGATGCAATATACAACTTTGCTTCCAAAATGCCTGATCACTGTTACAATTGAGTAGAATTGCCTCCCTCATTGCTTTGTCTGGTCACATGACGGTTTGTACCCAGTTAAGCCTAAATGAACTCCGTCTCAACCTATTAAGTATTTTTACTCCCTCATCTAACCCCGCCCCTTTGATAGAACCAGAAAGTATTTTCCCCCTCACACAAACACACTTCTGAGGAAACAAAACTGATCTGAATATCTGTCTTATCTGTCTGGAAGGTTGTTGTTCACTCTGATCAACAACCGTCCAAATGGCTCAGCAAGGAGTTCTACTGGACCAGGACCAGTTCTGTTGTTCGGTCTGTCTGGATCTACTAAAAGAACCAGTCACTACTGCTTGTGGACACAGTTACTGTCAGAGATGTATTGAGGGCTGCTGGGATCAGGATGACTTGAAAGGGATCTATAGCTGTCCCCAGTGCAGACAGACATTCACTTCAAGGCCAACTCTGATGAAAAATAACATGTTGGCTGAGGTGGTGGACAAACTGAAGAAGACAGGACTCCAGACTGCTTCTCCTGCTCTGTGCTCAGATGAACCTGGAGATGTGGTGTGTGATTCCTGTACTGGGACCAGAAAACAGAAAGCCCTCATGTCCTGTCTGGTGTGTCTGGCTTCTTACTGTGAGACTCACCTCCTACCTCACTATGAAGTTGCCCCATTAAAGAAACACAAGCTGGTTAAAGTCGCCAAACAACTACAGGAGAAGATCTGCTCTCGTCATGAAAAACTGCTGGACGTTTTCTGTCGTACAGATCAGCAGTGTATCTGTCTGCTGTGTGTGATGGATGAACATAAAGGCCATGATACAGTGTCAGCTACAGCAGAGAGAGCTGAGAAACAGGTACAAGTTGTCTGGCTCTTAAAATCAAAGAATTAAAGTAAAAGTTGGAAGTTGGACTAATGCAGTTTGAATATCAGATCCACAAACCTGTTCTATATTTTCTACAATACAACACTCCTCATTTTGAATGATGTTTATAAGTTCAAATTTCAGTCTGTCATCTTTGATACATGTAGGTATTCTATAAAATCCATCACAATTCACATTGCACAATGAAACATGATACTGAAGTAAATTAGTAATATTATAGTTAATAGTAATATTAATTACAAATTAGTTACATTTTCTACTGTTAGACTATTAATTGGACAGATAAATCTTGGTATCTCACTGATGATTGATTCTCCACAGAGTCAGCTGAGGATCAGTCTGCAGAAGGTCCATCAGAGAGTCCAGGAGAGAGAGAAGGAGATGAAGGAAGTCCAACAAGCTGTGGAGTCCCTCAAGGTGAGTATTGTTGACAAGAGGTGACAGCTTTTCATATCTGATGTATGTATTTCTACATGAGGTCAACAAGTCAGTGTTTCTACATGCGTTCAACAAGCTTAGCAGTGTTTACATGGGGAGCTCAGACCCATCCTTAAGAATGTGGAGTCATGGTAACCATACAATGAAGACATTAAACTGTCACAGGGAACCATCTCTTAATGTATAACACATGTGGCACATTTCCTGTTTGACCAGTATAAAGGTACATGCAACCCTTTGTTCGAGGATTTTTATATTGATTCAGCTCATGCTTCTGAATAGGTTAAGATCCCGGTACCGTATTAATAAATTATTGTATTAACCCCACTTCCACTAGGTTTATCTTGCATACTTCTTTTATAAGCATTCACACTAGTATCAATACCAAGATAACAGATTAACAATATCTTCTGTCAAAAATGGTAGAGGAGCCTCTCTTTAATCCCAATGAGCCCACAGGGTGTCTGGGATGGTTTTTTTTGTTGCAAACTCACTGCCGTGCAAACTCACTGTCTGTGGATATACACCTACATAATAATCAGAAATAATATTTGACTATTTTTTACTGAGGTACTTTCTGAATGTGAATGAATGATTACAGTTTCTTTTGGTTGTTTATGTAACTTTGGCCCTTTTTAAATGACTTTAAAAATGTATGAATCTGATGCGATATCATACATTATAGGAAATGAAGTTCAGGCATAGTTAGTGATGTGTATTCACCCTCAATCACACACTCACCAAAACATCAACAGAGATATTAAACTCAACCTACAATCAAGACAGCCATGTGTAAAGATTATGGTCAATTGACCTACAGAAATGCCTAAAATGTTAATCTGACTATATAAATCGCATCCATATGGCTTATGTTGAAAAATAAGAAAAGAAGCCATAACAAGGCTTTTAAACCATTTTAATAAGGTGATAGCTGTGTCCTAAATGTTCACCTGGTTTCAGGGAACAGATCCTCAGTAGGGAAGAGGACATTATAGTACCGGGACAAGAGAAAGAGGAGGTTGGGGGAGTCAGATGGAGTGGAGCATGAGGAGATATCGTTTTCTGACTCATCAAACTGTCAGATTGGTTAACAAGAATTAACTGTGTCAGAGGGTTGTGGGCTATAGACCCTGTGTTATTAATTAAGGAGGTGGTCTCTGAACACCTTATGATTGAATTTGAGTTTAAAAAAATGATTAACACTGTGTAATTGTTCCAGGCGGTTTGGGGGGGTGGTCTGGGTTTGTGTTGATGTTGTGTTGTACATTAATAGGTTTTATGCTGGCGATTATAAAGATTAGATCGCTTTAGGAAGTAAGCACACAGACAAAATTCTCTTGGCACAGTTATCAGTTTATTTCTTGCAAAAAGAGACATATCAAATCATACTTAATAAACCATGAGGCATATCTGGGTTCAGTTGGAAATACATTCAATACTTATACAAGAACTGGTGGGGCTTAGAATCTGCATGGTCGTACCTTTAAAACAACAGATGTTCTTCCTACCGCTTGTTGTGTCTTCCTCTATCCTGTCCTAACACTCACTGATCTGCATCTACCCCCATTCTGAGAAAAGGTTCACATTTACCTCAACACCTTATTCCTTTCCCACAGTTACAGCACAACGTGTGTGTGTGTTGCTTAGAGTGATGAGGTTGTCTTATTTAAGAAGAATCTCTCTCTCAGCTCTCTGCACAGACAGCAGTGGAGGACAGTGAGAAGATCTTTACTGAGCTGATCCACTCCATAGAGAGAAAATGCTCTGAGATGAAGATACTTATCAGAGCCCAAGAGAAGACTCAAGTGAGTCAAGCTGAAGGACACCTGGAGAAACTGAAGCAGGAGATAGCTGACCTGAGGAAGAGAAGCATTGATCTGGAGCAGATCTCACAAACAGAAGATCACATTCATTTCCTCCAGGTAACTAAACAGACATACATGTAATAGGAAATAGGATGAAACTGTCATTCTGATTTATTCTGTTGACTTTGTTCTGTCTGTGTTAGTCTAAATATGTGTTGCTTTAACATAATTGTATTTTCAATATACTGTAAACAGTGTACATATAAGGTAAATTATGTGAATGAATGATTCATATTTTCTCTGCGCCCCCTCTCTCTCCCTCCCACGTCTCCTTCTTTACATCATCACGTCCTCCTCCAGAGTTATCAGTCCCTCTCCAGTAAAGGTGTATCTTCAGACTTACCAAGCGTCACTGTCCGTCCTCTTCGGTACTTTGGAGATATGAGTAAGAGTGTCTCTGATCTGAGGAAGAAACTAGAATCCATCCTTAAAGTAGAATGGACCAAGATCTCCACTACAGGTGTGTTAATAATCAGAACATTACACTTTACACTCCTCAGACTCAACTCTGGACTTTGAAGCCAATTTAACTTTGCTTTATCTTTGCAAACCTCTAATCAGATATTTATTATGTAGAACCCTGCTTTAGACCAGTGAAAGTTCCTAACTAGTCATATGCATGATTAATATATGCAGATAACATTCCCTCTGTGAATGTGTTTGTATTTCTCTAGTGAATAAAGTGGATGTTTTACTGCCTTCAAAGCCCAAGACCAGAGAACAGCTTTTAAAATGTGAGTCTCTGTTTTATCAATAAAACCTTAAAAATTATTAACAAACCCTTTTATAAATTTAAATTGTGGAAACAATCCTAGACTGGAGGGATCTGATTTCTGCTTCTGAAGAAAACGTATTACTTATTTTTTTAACTCCCCTCATTGGATCTGCTCTTCTCCCAAACTCCTGTCAGCTCACACTGGACCCAAACACAGCACATAAACATCTCTCTCTGTCTAAAAGGAACAGAAAGGTTACTGTTACACTTCAAGTCCAACCATATCCTGACCATCCAGACAGATTCACTAACAGCAGGATGGTTCTATGTAGAGAGTGTCTGACTGGACGCTGTTACTGGGAAGTGGAGTGGAGGGGGAACTCTGTTAATGCATCAGTCTCATATAAAAACATCAGCAGGACATATGATACATTTGGATACAATAACAAGTCCTGGAGTTTACAGTGTTATTATGGTAATTATTATTTCGAACACAAAAATGTTGAGACTAAAGTATCAGGCCCTCAGTCCTCCAGAATTGGAGTCTACCTGGATTACAAGGCAGGTATTCTATCCTTCTACAGTGTCTCTGACACAATGACCCTCCTCCACAGAGTCCAGACCACATTCACTCAGCCCCTCTTTCCTGGGTTTTGTCTCAATGGTGTTAATACCACTGTTGAGCTGTGTTAACTATAGTTGGCGTTCAGATAGTAACAGATGTAACACAGTGTAAGGAGTGTTCAGACAGTGGAACTTCAACTACATTAAGTAATAGTTCTACTATATACAGTAGTTAAATGTAACTGTAGGAATGTTAAGACCAGACAAAGGCAACATACCACCTTTACCAGACATTACTGTTGTCAAGGCAACACCATCTAAATTATCTTATGTGAAAGTAATTTATATGAAGTCAGAAGCTCAGCCTGGACCCAAGAACATAAACACCTCCCTCTGTCGGAGGGGAAAAGGAAGGTGACTGATACACACAAAGTCATGAATCACTACCTGATGGAATAATGTTAGGAGTAATGTATCAGGCTTTCATACATTATCCCTTGCAGTCTGGATAGAAGTCAGTCCTTAATGTATCAAGATTCCATTCATTCATATTTTAGAAAATGTTTGAATGCTATACATTCATCATTAATGTTTCATTGTGTATGCTACAATATTTATGCAGCTATGCATTAATGACAATTTGTTTTTCAGTTGGCTCTCATTCACTTAGTGGCTTGGGACGTTGGTAAGGTGACAACTGGGAAACTGAATCTAAGTACCAGACACACTCTTTCCTTTCATTATCTTTTTGTGCTGGTTTTGTAAAATATATTCAATCTTGTTTTAAATTATGCTTTACTTAACGATTTGAAATGTACTTAAAATAAAATGAATTCTCTGTCTGGGTGCCTCCTGAATGTTGATGCCAGAGCCAGCCATACGAAAACATCCTCAGAAAAAGATCTTTGGTCAATATGTTCTACTTAAAATGTATAAGTAATACATACAGTGGGGAGAACAAGTATTTGACACAGCCGATTTTTCCTACTTACAAAGTATAGAGAGGTCTGTTCCACTGTGAGAGATGGAATCTAAAACAAAAATCCAGAAAATCACAATTGTATGATTTTTAAATAATTAATCTGCATTTTATTGTGTGACATAAGTATTTGATCACCTACCAACCAGTAAGAAATCCGTCTCTCACAAACCTGTTCGTTTTTCTTTAAGAAGCCCTCCTGTTCTCCACTCATTACCTGTATTAACTGTAAGTGTTTGAACTCGTTACCTGTATAAAAGACACCTGTCCACACACTCAATCAAACAGACTCCAACCTCTGCACAATAGCCAAAACCAGAGAGCTGTGTAAGGACATCAAGGATAAAATTGTGGACCTGCACATGTAGGAATACCTGCAAAACCCCACTGTATGACATGAAAAAGTCATGGTTGCAAAAAGCCCCACATTTTTATTTAAAAATAGCCAAATCATTTCATTTGTTATAATAATGCATTTTACATATAGCCCAAAAGACACTTTACAGAATGAACATGGAACAGAAACATACAAAACAATACCATGAAAAAAACAAGAAAATGTAGAGAATGGGACTGAGCATGGCTAGATGTAGACTAATTTTTTACTGATGAATCTTGAGGAATTTCTGGGAGAGTCGCGGATGGTTTTGGGGAGGGTTCCAAAATAAATTGTGCCACGATCAGGTGAGTTATCCAGTTATAATTAATCACAGCAATGCAGTCCAGACACGCGTAACAGCAGATGACAGATGCACCTGCAGTAGGCAATACAAAAAACAATAAAAAATTATGAGAGAAGACAGCCTGTAACAGTTGAACAGAGAGCGTTCCAGTGAGAAGCAGCAATCCAACGCGACGCCAGTAGATTCCACGTGTGGACTCTAATCTGATTCACATAGGGTTCATGTAACACATCATTTCACGATGTATTGTGGTATGTACCCAGCCCTCTGATATTGGTACTTTTAATGAACATTTTAATTAGCATTTAATGATGCTCCTGTTGCATGGCCATTGTGATACATAAGGAACAGCAGATCTCCTAATTAGTTTTTCTGGAAGCAGTTACCAAGGAAGGACACTAGAGGGCATCTTTACCTCACTGGCCTTCAGATATGTTGGGATGGAGGGGGAAGGGTTATTGTTAGGCTTATATTTTTCATTCTCCCACTTTGAAGATTTCAGTTGGTTTTTCAATTGAATTGTTCACATTATAGGTCACATTAAAAGTGGAAAAGTTATGACATGATTTATTTTCTAAATGGACACCTCACCTGCTGTCCAGGTTGCTGAAAGAGGAACCTGGGGTTGACACCAGACATGCTACAGGAGGGCTTTGGTATTTAAAATTCGGTAGGGTGAAATTAAGTGACAGACAGAAAAGGGATTTTTTTGGTGCTAGTAACCATCACTTTCAACCCGACCTGCAGCTATTGAGCCTTTGGACAAAACTTGTCATCTTGGCATTCACAAATGAGAACACAAAGATTCTCCTGACCTGGCTGATAAAGGAGCTGGAATGGAGACAACTAGAGCTGTGTTATCGTAACCTGCATTTGAACTATGAAGGACAACACCTTGGAATATACATCTGACCTTTACTGTCTGAATGTCTGACGTTGGAGGAGCAGAACATTTGTGATTACTTTGGAAGTACATCTTATTGGAACCACAAGAAGACTTTTCAGTGAATCAAGCAATTGGCATGAGAGGACTTCGTACTAGTAACAAATTGAAGGATGTATTTAGTGATTGTTTTTCTTACACCCACATGTTGATGCAACTATACCCATACTGTCAGTATATGTGTCACCTGAAATTACTTCTTTTGATCAGTGTTTTGAACATAAAAGCTATTGCTGAACTATGTTATAGTTCTGTGCCATGAAAATGTGTGGTCTTAAAGTTACAACACAGGTAATTGTCCATGTAAATGAGCATTTGTTCCGTTCTCTAATCATTAGGGGTAATGATATCAACAAGGTAATGTTGTTAAAGAGTACAGTTTTGTTGCAGTCTACATCCTAATGAGTAATTTGTTTAATGATTGATACCAAGGGTTGATTTGGTATCAAGAGGATGGATTGTTATGGACATTCTTAAAGTGATGTATACATAGTCCTATACATGTATAAATGTGTTACATAGTTAAAAGTACTGAGTCCCTATGTTAAGCTAAGAAAGGTATTGTAGGAGAGGGGAATCTGGTATTTGTTTAGGGTCATTATTGACTGGTATCAGTAGATCACTGGGTAACCCATCAGTCTGCCTGTATCAATCTGTATAAACCAGCACTGTCATTTGTCCAGATGCTGTGTCTCCCTCAGAGTTGGAAAGATTACCCACAAGGTCCTTGGTTTAATGTGGGGGAAGACAGTTGGCCCCTTGATTAAAACCTGGGTGATGACAGAACAAAGGGAATTACATAGGACAGCTGGGCAGTAACTTACCACAGCCCTTTTAAATGTAATAAATACTGACTGTTCTGTGTTTCCTCAGTGTGTCATAAAGCTGGTGTGAGGACAGATAGGCAGAGGCAAAACAGTCTTGGTAGGAATAATCCATAGTTTAATGGTGAAGGTACAAAAGAAACAAACAAACTTAAAGCAGACTAAATGACTGGGCATAGCCTTCGGCTGCTAACCAAAATGAACCACATTCATGTGCTCAAACAGTCAACTTAAATAGTTTCCCCAATTGGAGGCAATACCCAACACCTGCCTCCAATTGGGGAGACCCAAGTGCCTAGAGGCACCTCTATTGTCCACGTCCTGACTATGGCCCCAGCCAGTGCGAAGATGGCTAGGGGCATAGTCAGGACGTGACACAGTGATTCCTCAGAAATTATTCTGTAAGCTTTTGACTTGTCTCTCTATTTGCAAAAATAAAATAAACTGCTAATTGTGCAAAGAGAATTTAGTCTCTGTAATCAATTCCAATAAGAGTTCCTATTATCCCAGATCTGCCCGCACTGCTAACGTAGTGGGTCTTCTCCAGTTTCTACTCCACCTTCAAATCAGGTTGTCGCTGGTTGCTACCTGATGATTGCTGCTGTTGCTGCAGCCATCCTGGTCGTCCCTGTTCATGTTGACCTGGTGATGTGGTCGATCTGGATTCCTGCAAGAGACTTGTGAAATGGCATGTCTGCATGTATTGATCTGCTAGTCATCTGTCCATGCTAACTGTTGCTGTGGCCCAAAGGCCACAAAGAGGTCTGGCCAACCCTTTGAGTCTGGCTCCTTTCTAGGTTTCTTCATATGTTCTGATCCTACTAGGGAGTTTTTCCTAGTCATTATGGATACATTTACTTGTGACTTGCTCACTGAGTTGGTTGTTCCCAAACATGAGAGGGCGGGTTTATCTTGCTCCAGCGAGGCCCAAGATGGCTGCGTATGGGAATGACTGCTTGGCATGTAAGGGGGCCAGTTGTACAGGCAGGTGGTCGGTTGGTAGCAGAGTTGGTTGTTTCTATATACAAGATAGCAGGTTCATGTTGCTCCAGTGAGGTCCCTGATGGTGACATGAGAATGACCACTTAGTTGGGCCAACAGGTACAGTCCAGACATCGAGGTTCAAGGTCAAAAGATGAGTATGGGACAAGAGTTTAGAATTTCAGATTTAGTTTCCTGGAATTCACATCTAAATGTGTTAAACAACTTAGGACATATCACTGTTTGTATTAGAACACAGCATTTTTAGGTGAGCAAAAATAAAGGAACAAATAATCTTAGAGTAAATACCATTTAATATTTGATGGCATAACCCTTGCTTGCAATAACTGCCTCAAGCCTGCGACCCATCGACATCATCAAACTGTTGTGTTCTTCATTTGTGTTGCTATTCCAGGCTTTTACCGAAGCTTCTTTCTGTTCTTGTTTGTTTCAGGGTGTTTCTCCCTTCAATCTCCTCTTAAGGAGGTGAAATGCATGCCCTATTGGGTTAATGAGCCGGTTCCAGAAGCAGACATGCACGCCCAAGAGCCATGATCATGCTTCACAGATGAGCTTGTATACTTCAGATTATAAGCAGTTCCTTTCTTTCTCCTCACGTTGGCCTTTCCATGCCTTTGGTATAGATTAATATTGGTCTCATCAGTCCATAAGATTGTGTTCCAGAACTTTCGCGGCTCATCTCTGTACTTCTTTACAAATTTCTAGCAAGATTCTTACTGCTGATGAGTGGTATGCATCTTGTGGTGTGACCTCTATATTTCTGCTCTCTGAGTCTTTTCTTTGAACAGTGGATTGTGATACCTTCACCCCTGCAATGTGGAAGTAATTGGTGTTGTCACTTACTGATGTTTTTTCACAGCTCTCACGATATTTCTGTCATCAACTACTGTTGTTTTCCTTCGCCGACCTGTTTGATGTCTGTTGCTCAGTACACCAGTAGTTTTTTTCTTTATCAGGACATTCCAAATTGTTGTGCTTGCTATGCCCAATGTTTGTCCAATGGCTCTGGTCGATTTTCATTATTTTCTCAGCCTGATGATGGCTTACTTTTCTCCCATAGACAGCTCTCTTGTGTTCATGTTAATTTAGCCTCTTTAACAAAAAATATACAGACACACAACACCATACAAACGTACACAACCACACACCACCATACAAACATATACAGACACAAACCATCGTATAAATATACCGCAGCACCAATTTACAATCTGACATCAAAACCCTCCTGTCTAACCCCACAGACCGCCACCCCAAGTCCCCAAACCTCCTGGAACAATTCCACTTCTAATCATTAAGTTAAACTCCAATTCAATCCTAAGGTGTCCAGAGACCACCTCCTTAATTAATATCACATGGTCTGTAGCCCACAACCCTCTGACACAGTTAATTCCTGTCAACCAGTCTGACATTTTGATGAGTCAGAAAACGATATCTCATCATGCTCGGGCATTCATGGTCATGCCAACCACCTGTTCTCAATTTTCCACACAACAACAGCTTTCAGCCCCCTGTCTAATTTGGAAACATACATTCAGTTCCTGGTCTGAAAAATTAAGGAACATAAACTGTAGTGATGTGCTATTAATGCATTAATGCGCTATTAATGAATGATTCATTTCAAGTAACTGGGCATACAGTAACTGGGCATACAAAAAAAATAGGATATGTAGGGGATGTTTGTGATTATGGGGGACTTTCACAACCAGTTAACCCAGGCAGGACACAGAGCAGGGAGTTGTTGTTCCGGAAGGCCAGCCGACTGCCTGGCCAGACCACACGGAAAACAGGGAGGCTGAGGAACATGGCGCGGAGAAAGCCAGGCAGGACTCGGGAAGGCACGTTGCAGTCGTTTTTGTCACCACGGTCTTCGCTGGGCAGGGCTCTGGGGTGGCTACTGGGATGGTAGGAGTCATCCTCCTCGGAGTCGGAATCCAGCCATCCAAGGAGGTCCCCTACCATCCACCTCGGCTGCCTCCACTGTATTGATCCAGTCATTCTGTCACATTTACCGGGAGGCGGAGTCAAAGTAGGAGCTTTTAATATGAACAAAAGGAAAACAAATCCATGTGCCGTGCAACTAAATACACAGACTAACAGGAAGAACAGAAACCTATGAGGGCTATACACATGTGAAAGGAATAAACTGATTAGCTGAACTGGGAAATGTAAATACCAAACGAGGACATGACAAACCAAGAAAACACAGGAAACACAAACCAGAACAGTCCCATTTAGCCGGGACTGTTACAGTCAGAAGGAAACGCAAAAACGTTTTGGGATGATTTTGAGTACAATACCATAGGTGGAGAAAAGGAGTTGCATAGTGCTTTTCGTAGGCCAAAAGCATGTGTGACGTAGCAATAAAAGAGAAAAACACACAAATTGATAGGTGTGGCTGCACACCAAGCCATTATGACCAATCCTCTTCTGTCCTGCTGCTGAAACCCTAATAAATAACCTCCTGTCTTGACTACTGCAACTCCCTTCTCACCAGCATCAAATCTACATCCCTCCATAAGCTCCAAATGGTTCAAAGCTCTACAGCCAGACTACTCACTCACACCAAGACCCGGCAATATATCACCTCTATCCTCTGTGAGTTACACTGGCTTCCTATTTCCCATTGCATTGACTACAAGATCATCCTACTGACATATAAAGCCCTGAAAAATAACACCTCTGTCCACCTCTCTGAATTTTCTTCCATATCAACCTACACACAGACTCCATTCAGGTACTACAGGCTACCTCTTTATTCCCAAATCAATACTCATAGGCTTTGGTGACAGGACATTCTCAAGGGTTGCTCCTAGGCTCTGGAACTCTCTCCCCCAACCACCTGTGACTCTGAGACAATCCCCATCTTCCAGCAACACTTCAGGACTCATCTGTTCCAAATCACATACCCCTATTCATGCCCATTCCTATTCTTTCATGGTATTGTTTTGTTTGTTTCAGTTCCATGTTCATTTTGTAGCATATTTGGGTCCTTGAAAAGCACTTTATATATAAAATTCATTATTATTATTAATAATACAGCTCAACAGTCCAGACTAGGCCTAAAGAACGAAATTGAGTCGGACAATAAAGGTTGTTTTCACACATGAAGTGATGTGAGACCAGGCCCACACATACAAGGATCAGCCTTAACATTAATGTTGTTTTATATAGTGTAGGTCCCCCTTTTGCCGCCAAAACGGCCCTGACTCATCAAGGCATGGACTCCACTAGACCTCTAAAGGTGTGCTGTGGTATCTGGCACCAAAACGTTAGCAGCAGATCCTTTAAATCCTGTAAATTGCAAGGTGGGGCCTCCATGGATCAGATCTGTTTTGTCGAGCACATCCCAAAGATGCTCGATTTGTCACGTCCCCGCCTCCGCAAGCGCGCAGCAGAGGGCGCCCGCGCTCCAGAACCTCAGTGCGCACCTAACACACCTGTCACCAATCACCTACTCACACACCTGTCCCCAGTTACCTAATCACCAACCATTCAAGTACAGCTCCCTGCCATCTCACCCTTGCCAGATCAATGGTTTATGTTTACATGCCATATCTCGCGTTTTCCAGTTCTCTGTTCCGTCATTCCGTGTACCGACCGTTTGCCTGTTTCCGACCATCCTGCCCGAGCCCTACCTGTACTTCTGTTCCTCGTTGTCACTCTGACTTCTCGCCTGCCCCCGACTATTCTGCCCAGTCCCTGAGTGTACCTCTGCCGTCAGCACGCTTACCGACCTCCCGCCTGTCCCCTACTACTCTGCCTGCCGTTCGTCTGTGCCTTCGCCGCCGGTACGTGAGAGACCTCACCTACCGCCCACGTCCTTGCTACCTGTCTCTGCCCCTCTCGCCCCCAGTCCGCACTTGGGTCCTAACCAGCGCCCGTGACAGAATTGATCTGGCCACAATGGATCCAGCGGACCTGGACGCGGTACGACAGGCTATATCTGCCCATGGCGCCGTTCTAGGTCGACACAAGTCGGCTTTCCAGGAGATTGTGTACTCTCTGCAGGCACTTAAGGTTAGCGTCACGGCCCTTCAGGAGCAGCTGAACGCTCCCGCGGCACCCTACCCAGCTCCATCACCAACACTACCTGAGCCCTTGTCGGTGTGCCCGGTGGATCGCGAGCCTTGGGTCCCAACCCCCGATAGGTACGACAGTGATCTAGGGCTTTGCCGCTCGTTCCTCCTACAGTGCGGTCTCGTTTTCGCCCAACAGCCGAGGACCTATGCCACGGACAGCGCAAGAATAGCCTACCTGATTGGGCTGCTCCGTGGACCCGCCCTGGAGTGGGCCTCCGCCCTCTGGGAACGCCAGGACCCGGCGATCCGTTCTTACGATGCTTTCACTGATGAGATGAGGAGGTTATTCGACCACCCGGTCCGGGGAAAGGATGCCTCAGCCAGACTGTTCGCTCTGCGCCAGGGCAACCGCTGTGTTGCCGAGTATACAATTGAGTTCCGTACCCTAGCAGCCGAGAGTGGATGGAACAACGACGCCCTGCAAGCCGCTTATATCAACGGGTTGGCTGAAACCTTAAAAGACGATCTAATCTCGTACCCGGAGCCCGAGGACCTAGATGGACTGATAGCGCTGACGGTCCGAATGGATAACCGTGCGCGAGAGCGCAGGAGAGCTAGGCGGTCCGAGCCTCAACCTCTGCCAGCCCCACCTGTTCCGCAGGAGTCCAGAACCGCGTTCCCCAACCCCACTCCGTTAACCCCTCGAGGGGCTGAGAGGGTCCCGAGATCTCCGGACCCCGAACCAATACAGGTGGGACGTTACCGTCTGGACGGTCAGGAACGCCAGCGCAGACGGGAAACAAACAGTTGCCTCTACTGTGGCCGTCCGGGCCATTTCATCGCCTCTTGTCCCCTGAAGAAGGGGAGAAGGACAGGCTCGTTAGTCCTCGGGGAACGACTAACGAGCCCAACCACCGATGTTTCCTGTCCCCGACACCCCTTCTTTGCTACCCTGTGTCACAACGGTCAGCGACTCAAGATACAGGCCCTCATCGATTCCGGGGCTGACGACAGTTTTTTGGACTCCTCCCTAGCAACCCAGCTGGGGCTCTCCACAGAACCCCTCTCGGAGGCCATCGACGCCGTAGCCCTGGACGGTCGACGCCTGGCCAGGTTAACCTCCCGAACTGAGCCTGTTCAACTGACTATGTCGGGGAACCATTCCGAGTCAATCCGCCTGTTGCTCACTAGCTCCCCGCACATCCCGTTGGTCTTGGGACACCCGTGGCTAGTCAAGCACAATCCAGCCATCGACTGGACCGCGGGCAAGATTCTTAAGTGGAGCACTAACTGCCACGCCGACTGTCTCAGAGCAGCCTGCCCACCGCCTGTACCCGACTCAAACGTGGGTTCTCAGTCCCCTGACCTGACCGGAGTGCCCTCGGTCTATCACAATATCGGGGAGGTTTTCTGCAAACGACGTGCCCTCTCACTTCCTCCGCACAGGCCTTATGACTGCGCCATAGAACTCCTTCCCGGTTCCTCTTTCCCCAAGGGGTGGCTTTACAGCCTCTCCAAACCAGAGAGAGAGGCCATGGAAAAATACATTAGGGAATCCCAGGACTCCGGCTGCATTCGTCCTTCCTCCTCCCCACTGGCAGCAGGTTTCTTCTTTGTGGGGAAGAAGGATGGGTCTCTCCGCCCGTGTATAGATTACCGTGGTCTTAACGACATCACAATTAAAAACAAATACCCCCT
>JACXGJ010012514.1:0-17769 GCA_016801105.1 Esox niger
GACAACATTTATAGGAGGTACCACAGCTACACCTCCCGATTACACTAAGAAGACAACATTTATAGGAGGTACCACAGCTACACCTCCCGATTACACAAAGAAGACAACATTTATAGGAGGTACCACAGCTACACCTCCCGATTACACAAAGAAGACAACATTTATAGGAGGTACCACAGCCACACCTCACGATTACACTAAGAAGACAGCATTTATAGGAGGTACCACAGCTACACCTCCCGATTACACAAAGAAGACAGCATTTATAGGAGGTACCACAGCTACACCTCCCGATTACACTAAGAAGACAACATTTATAGGAGGTACCACAGCTACACCTCCCGATTACACAAAGAAGACAGCATTTATAGGAGGTACCACAGCTACACCTCCCGATTACACTAAGAAGACAACATTTATAGGAGTTACCACAGCCACACCTCCCGATTACACTAAGAAGACAGCATTTATAGGAGGTACCACAGCCACACCTCCCGATTACACTAAGAAGACAGCATTTATAGGAGGTACCACAGCCACACCTCCCGATCCAAGATAAGGTTCCAGCATCATCACACGTCGTCAAGGTGTGATTCTACCTGCCAGTGGCTTCGGGTGGGGAGCTTAACGGTCAGACGCGCCTGTAAAATGGTTCTACGAGGGTGGTGGACCTTGGCAGAGACAGGCTGTAACTTACGCTAAGGATGTAAGACCAAAGATGATCTGCAGGGGTGCGAAAATTGGAACAAAAAAGTTTTAGGCCACACAGGGTTGCAAAGACTGCCCCATCAGAACAACACTGCTACTCGAACAGACATCTGACTATTTACTTTGGTGTAAAACAACAAAAGAGCTAATTAATTTACAGAAATAGGGGGGTAGACTGAATATTCACCCACTTCTCCTCTCTAAACATTGCCCTCCAGAGCCATGAGTCAGTCTGATCCACACACGGTCTCTCTCTCTGAAGTTCCTCATAGGATTAGATCTGTGCCAGTTCCAGTGTGACAAGGGGGAGCAAAGGAGAGTAATGGGAGCGTAATGAGAAAGAAAACGAAAGAAAAGACAAAAAAAGAGATAGAGAACAAGAGAGAGACACCGAGAAAGAAAGTAAGAGCGAGAGCTAAAATGAAACATGCAGAGAAAGACAAAAGAGCAAAACTAGAAACTGTAGAACAGGGGGGGTGTCATCGAGACTGGATTCGCCTTTAAAGCCTACGGTTCATTCTCACTTAACTAGTCAGCAGCCAGTGGGAGACGAATAGATGTCATTTAACTGATACAAGAGATAAGTCTGGGCCAAATAATGACAGCCCTGAATAACTACACATCAAATGGTCATTAAATCCACCTGCCTTCAAAGGTGCTGAGCCCTGACTCTTTCATACCTAATAATCTGGTAGGCATATTATCATATAAACAAAAACACTCGAAAATTATTCGTTTTTGGAGGTGAACCAATAGCACTGAAACTTCACAGTACCTTTCAAGACACACATGGCTGGATAAGACTTGATGCAGAACACAGTACAAACCGATGCAGAACACAGTACAAACCGATGCAGAACATAGTACAAACCGATGCAGAACACAGTACAAACCGAAGCAGAACACAGTACAAACCGATGCAGAACACAGTACAAACCGATGCAGAACATAGTACAAACCGATGCAGAACACAGTACAAACCGATGCAGAACATAGTACAAACCGATGCAGAACACAGTACAAACCGATGCAGAACTATCACGGCATCGCAACAACTTCCTGTTTCTAACTTGCATTTCCTCTCCAGCTCAACATTTAGCGTCAAAGCTTCGTCATTGGCTCGGTCAACGCCAAAGACGAAACTAGCGACCCCCCAGCAGGAGACCCATCAATCCTCTTTCCTCTAAAAAGAAACCAGGAAACAGCAGGCATAGGCAAGTGCTCTCAACGTCAATGGAGCAACATGAACCATCAAAAGACCTGATTGTGGAGACAGACTAGAGTGACTTCAAAAGGCTTTGAGCTCATTTACAGCACTGGTCCAAGATATCGCTCAACAGGGTTGCAAATGAGAAGATAGTTATCAGCCGTGGCAGTCTGTTTATAGCAGAGCTACAACCTCAACAACATTTCTTCTATACAGCCATCTTTAAAAATCACAGAGAAGGTGTTCAATTCACAAATGTTATTGGCCAGTATCATTCCCAGTTCTCTATTGGTGGCTCTGGTCGAGGTCACAGGGAGAACAGTAGTGAAACCTGAGTTGAGAGTAAAGAGGAAACAGTGTGATGGACATGGAACCAGGCCTAGTGACAGTGTAGCCAGGTAACTTAAAAACAACATCCATTCAGGGTTTGGACGAAGAAAAAAATATTTAACTGCCATTTATGGTTACATTTGTGAGGTTTGATGCTAGCTGTCTCTTTGTCGTCCAAAGACAATCATTTTCCCTATCAGACTGTAACTGAACACCGGAAAGCAGGAGAATAAACAGGTCGATATTGAGGAAATTGTCACAGCTGGAAACACATGACTCACTTAAACTGACTGATGCAATCATCTGCCGATCATTCATTCTGATCTTTACAGATTGAAATCAATTACAGGAGTTATCAACAATTGACATCTGAAATTGATGGTCCTTACATCAATCCCAGCCTACATATAATAGTTACTTCAAACTCAGTCCTGAGAGATTCCTGCCCCGTTTGGTGTCACAACTTGCTGGGGGGGTGCTAGGCTAAGCTTTTATCAGTTCATCACCACACCAACCCCAATGTGGCTTGTACTGAGAATGGGCCAGACAGAACGAAAGAGCACATTTTGTGGTCTAGCAGAGTTAAGTTAAAACATTAAAGGAAATCCTGTTCAGATACGACACACACACACAACTTGAAAGACAACCAGTATCCCATTAATGACAAATGTGTGCCAATTCACAGAAAATGAAAAACGTAAGGATTTCACATACATAAGATTTCAGACCCTTAGCTATGACACTCCACATTGATATCAGGTTGAAATGTTGCTAGAACCTCACTGGAAAGCCACCTGTGGCAAATTCAATTGATTTGACATGATTAAGAAAAACAAACATCTATATAAGGTAGCATACTGCATGTCAGAGCAAAAACTAAGGCATGAAATCCTTGTAGTCCTCAGAGATAGAATTGTTGAGGCATTGGTCCGGGAAAGGTTATAAAAAATGCTAGCCTATAGCACAGGGCTAAAGTGTGCACAATCATTGCAAAATGGAAGATATGTAGAGCCACCATGAATCTTCCTAGAGTTGGCCATCTGACAAAACTGAATAAGAGCTTCAGTCAAAGAGGTGGAAAGCCAATAGCCACTCTAATAGAGCTTTAGAGTTTCGGTGAGAGCACAGTAGTTCCACAAATGACTGAAAAGGGGTCTGAATACTTATGCACATGAGACCACGCAAGCAGAGCTGGCCAAGAAGACCAAACGTCTCTGACTGAGTGCCTGAACCCTTGTTAACTAGTATACTGGTTAGAGAAGCAGACCTGCAAACAATAGGTTCTGCGTTTGAATCTCATCACAGTCAAAACAGATTATGCATTGGGATTTGTTCCATATAGACAAAAATTTACCTGGCAACAACCTTTAGCAGCTGCGTTACTGTAAGACTAAAATGAAACAGTTTATGATTTATGATTACAAATGAAAGAAAAGCAAATGTTTGTGTGCCATGAATTTAAATAGCTTTTGTCATGTAAAGTTCATCTTCAATCTCAATAGCAATTGCTCAATTCTTAAGACTATTCCAGGTAGTAAGTTAGTAGATACTAGTAAGCCGATTACTAGCTAATAAGCTGTTAAAACAGCCTGTGGAAAAAGCCATACAGTTCATAGATGCTACTTGTGGTGAAGGTAAAGTTAATAAGAAACATTAGTCAATCTCACACAATGCTTAATGGTGTCTAGCAATATCAGTATATTGATAGAATTTTCAATATATTTTCGCTTTTTCAGTATGGGGCATTACATGTAACACATCAACATAAGTGTTACATGTAAGTCAACATCTTGGTTTGCTTGTGTTTGTGCAATAGTTTTCTTCAGCCTGCACCGCAAGGATAACTTCATCACAAATGAGATAAATATTTATTCAGCTCCTTCAGGAGGTTGCTAAGCAACACGGGTGAGTTGCGAGAGAGAGCCAATAAGCAGTAGGATGTGGGGCCCGGGGGTAACTTCTGCTTCAGAGAAACACTCGCAGCACTCTCACTTCTCCGGTTGCTCGTGATCAAAGTGTGGGCCATCCTCACGGACTCATTCTGAAAACATTGCTGTGAACGTTTCAGTTCAGTTGGAATTATCTGGAAGTGCCCCGCCACCAGCCTGTGACTTTAAACTGTCAATAAGAGAACGGTCACTATAGAAACGCCCACTTAACCAATGAGACATGCATGCTATTAATAAGCTGGCCAACCTGCATGCCACTTAAACTCGACACAACGAACTGCAAGACGAGTATCAAGATCTAGCACCTTTAAGTAAAGACACGCATTTATTTTCCAGAGAAGGACTTAAAGAAGCAGCGTTACTGTAATTAGGCTAATGGGCATCAGCACTTGTGTTCTCTTATGGTGTTGATGAGTGGGCTGCAGAGACAGACCCACATAATCAGACAGATATTGACCAAAACAGAGACAGGCGTCTCCAGACGATTATAGGCCATCTGTTGTGGAGGACCTGAGTGAGTCACTTCCATAGGAGCACAGGGACAGAGCTTATCTGGTCTGGTCTCTTCACTTATCTCTGCTGGTGGGAAAGAGACCCTCTTAAACCTGTCTTAATAAAGCCCAGAGTAGTATTAGTGGACCTGAAACTGAACCCTCGTGAATTGTGAAGTGAAGATGAATGCTGGTAGTCTTTGGAAAAGGTCATTGAGATGTTTCAGTTATTCCAGCCTGTTGTTAAGGTGGATTAGTTTCAGGGGTGCTGTTTGTTTCAACACCCTAAAATGATCCAGTAGAATGATAGACGGGTGTCAGGAAATGCACATAATTGCATGCTAATAATTCAGCTAACCTTTGCTGTGGAAAAGAAATCATAGGCATATCTATATTGCACTACAGTCAGCCTTTGAACTATTTCCATATTTAGATTTCAGTGTAAATTGGCGTAAAATGTAACAACAGACAAGCCAGGAAAAGCATTTCAGTAACAACAGACAAGCCAGGAAAAGGGTTTCAGTAACGACAACAAGATAGGAAAAGTGTTTGTCTGCCTGAATCGAGAGATATGTGACCGCAGCCATTTGGGCTACATCAGGTACAATGTGGATTGTATAAATGAACAGCAGGAATGAAGAAATTAGTAGGTTGTCCAAACCTTTGACTGGTACTGTAGGTTTAAGAATTCAGAAATGACGTATTCCCCTTAAATTGTGGGACTGTGTTTAGTGGGTAATTTCTAACTGCTGAAAAGAAAATGCATACAAACATCCACAAACGAAAGCTAAAAATCCAGTGCCCTGGATTTACTTTGCATGAAAACAACAACTCTAAAACTTTAAACTCAAATATAAAAATCTTTCCCAATAGGTAGAATTTCTTATGAGAAATATGGAAAGGAACATGCTAAAATGTCGTTGAGCCAGCCAGTCCAAATGTACTCAATGAAAGGTAATAGGGTTGGAGAACCAGGACAGGACACAGCCTGCCTCCCAAGGCCTCCTGGGGCTCAGGGAGGGACCCCAGGATGAGGGGGTGTGGGGAAACATGAATAACACTGGCAGGTGGGTGATGGGGGGGTGAAGAAGGGGAGTATAAGGACTCAGGTCCCAACAGGAGAGAGGCCTCTTTATTAAGACACACTCACTGAGAAGTTACAAATAGGCTTGAGTTTCAGTCCCGGAAGTGCCATGAATGTCAAGTGAACAGCAGGGGGGTGGGGCATGGCAGGGGGTGGGGCATGGCAGGGGGTGGGGCATGGCAGAGGTGGGGCATGGCAGATGGAGAAGAATGACAGAGGAAAAGGAACTCATGAAACTGCCATGTCGAAAACAGTTAAACCCAGGGCCGTGCTCAGACCGACTAGCGCGACAACAGCTCCGCGCGGTCTGTTTCTATCACAACCATCGGTGCATGAGTGCCATTCAAACAAACTAAGCCCACGAGGTTTGAACTGAACTCGGCGAGTCTGGGACTCCAGCCCAGCCCTGTGGCTACAGTCAGGAGCAGTCCACTACGCAACATTAAAACAGCACGAGAGGAAAGCAACCTGAGTTATTTCAAAGAGTCTCCCAGGGTCCCTGACAAACCACTCTCCCCTTCTCTATTTCATTAAGGGGTGACCGGCCAACAGACAGGCATGTGGCTACAATTAAATCAGCAGACCCCGGCTAGCATTCCTCCCTTTCTCTCCCACTGATGTGTCACCACTGGCCCGTCGGCTAAATGCGGAGCAGTTTAGGGTGCAAGACTGGCACAGAGATGTGAGTAAAAACGAAGCAATGTAGCTGTACCTTCAATTGTTGCTCCTTAAGCTGCGTTGTCCTTCCTGGCTCCATCCGTAGGCCCGTCAAAGAGAGAGGGATCAATGTTTGTACGGCTACTTGGGAGTTTAAAAGTGACCACCTGTATCTGTGTGCGTTTTTTTTCTCCTCATACAAAATAGGACAGAACTCCTAGGAGAAGTGAAAAACGTCTCATGAACCACCAAAGGGTTTTGTCTTAATTCCCCTTACAGAGACGGGACTGACATCACAGTGCAGTCAGTGTACTGTGTACTGAGCTTAGCAAGACCAACTTGCTATAACCCTCAATGTTTCTTTGGACAATGTATGTCCTTATTCCAGTGTATTGATTTCAGAATAAAAATGATCACCTTGTGTTACAAATGAGGTAAATTAGCTTCTCCAAGTGATTGTAGATCACAAAATAGGATGATGCCCCACATAGCTTAGAGCTTGACCATTACCAGCTGAAAAAGTCCAGGATTCTCCTATTTAGAAAATCATTAAGGGCTCATAAGGTATACAAATAAATCAAACTAGGACCAGATCCATAAGAATTGACAAAGATAATATGATCCCGGTGCTCTGTGGTCATTACATTTGGGTACGTTTTTGAACAGGCAAGTTCAGCATGAACCCTGACATTTAACCACTGACTCTCATGGCTATGTCTGTCTAACAGTAAGGGACCCACAAAGCTCATGTATGACTAGCTCACAAAAGGCCTATACATTTCATTATGCAGGCGCTACTGAAACGATCATCAACAGTTCCTTACAAGCACCTGACTCCACAGTCTCCCAGATACTATCAATTAGTTGCATTGCATCTTAAGGATTGACAAAAATAAATAAAACTTCACCAAAAGGCCTTCCAAAAAAAAAAACGGTAGGCTAATCTGCTATAAGTTGGCTAAATCATGAGTAAGTGCATTTTTATTGATTCTCTATTTTTCGGAAATTGCAGCAGTAAACTGCAGATTCATCCAAAACGTGCACGTTCCTCTTGCTAGATGCACCCTTAAAGGGCCAGATGCACTTTTAAAGAACTATTAACCCATATTTTGCCAGTTATAGTTACAGAAAGTGTAGTGTTGTCATTTATCTGGTAAACGAAAGACAGAATAAGTTGTTGCACAAAATCTTTCAATAAAAAAGTAGATCTCATGCCCAAAAAAGGTTGGAGATTCTTCTGTTATCAAATATTGTCCCTAACTGAGATCCAATCACATTTCATCATGCTTTACTTCCTCCTCAAAATGCAGTATTATTGGGCTGTGGAGTCTCAGAGAAGGGAGGGGTTTCTAGAGATTTAAAACTATGCATACCATGATGCTGGGCTCTTTACCCAACCCTTTTATTACGCAAAAAAAAGATCGATTTGCATTTCTGAGTCTGATGAAATGAAGCCAGGGTGAACTGAGTTTACACCACCCAGGGCAGAATGAGCTCAGAGCTCCATGGCAGTACAGTTAAAGAGGGAGGCAAAGCAAAGCAGAGAAAGAGTCATGCAGACAGAGGGAAACATTGGAAATATCTTCAACCTTTTGACATTTAACATTTGTGTGTGTGTGTGTGTGTGTGTGCGTGTGTGTGTTTGTAGTATGTATTTAAATTTTATGATGGTTTATTTCTCTTATGTTGAAAATCTAACTTTCCACTATATAACATAAATACATAAATCCAATGCAAATAAACCCAAATTAAACTGCATGACATATACTGTGTAAGAACACGGAATTCAGAATAGCAAGGCCAAGAGAATGGAGCTATCCAAAAGAGCAACCGAATGTGGGTAAAATATACCAGGACAACTTCCTGTGTCTGATCCAGACAGTTCAATACTCACACCTCTATTTAGAGTGGAAAAAGCCTGTTTGCTGGTCAGTAGAAATTTGATTCACTCTGAGCTCTACCTCATTCAAGATGAGAGAAAGAGAACAAAATAGATTTTCCAATAAATTTACTGACACTATCTTTAGGCCATGAGTAAAAGTCTCCTATGGATGACATCATCATTGCTGTCTGAGCTGATGACTACATCCCTAGTGTCGTTACATAGAGGTGGACTATAATTTACTATAATATATAGTCTATAATGGTTCTGTTCCTATTTTGGTGGTAATTAAACACATGCCACAGTCGCAGCAGTCCCCCATGTCCCACGAGTGGCGGGAGTCTAAGCACACAATCGGCACAAACGTTGGTGGATTCTCTACTTCTTGATTAAATACATAGGGTCGTCAAAGTGTGCTTGTTGCTATCCCATAAACACATACAAAATTTGGACATGAGGTTGGCATGAGAAAACCAACACACAAGTTGAAATTAAATCCAATGAGTGCGTCACCTTGCGCGCTCTGTAACCTAGACCAGCAAAGTCTAGACCAGATTTAGAGGTGTGTGCTGAGTATATACCTGCGGTAACACCACCTCCTGGAACATATGTGGCTCCCCTCCAGAGACCAGGTTTCAATACCCACCTCCAACAGTTCATCGGTACGTCTGCTCTTTACCTGTCTCTTTAGGATTTCAACTGTCAATAGAATAATAAAAAAACGATGAATATGTACTGAGAGTGCATGTGCACTCCCTTAAAAAAAATTGAGCGATATAACTATGCTATCAGCGCTGACCCCTAACAGACTAGCCATTTCAAACTTGCTACACTACCATTCAAAAGTTTGGGGTCATCATGGGGTCAAGAATGGTTTTTTTCAGAAAGAAAAAATGTGGTCCATTAAATAACATCAATTTGATCAGAAATACAGTCTAGACATTGTTGTGAATTACTATTGTAGTTGGAAATAGATGATTTTAAAATAGATATCTAGGCTACATAGATATACAGAAGCCCATTATCAGCAAACATGAGTTCTGTGTTCCAATGGCACATTGTGTTTGCTAATCTAAGTATATTATTTAAAAGGCTTACTAATCATTAGAAAACATTTTTTGCAATTATGTTGGCGCCATTGAAAACTGTGTTGATTAAAGAAGCAATAAAGCTGTCTTTTAGACAGGTTCACTATCTTCAGAAGCAGCATTTGTGTGTTCGATTATAGGCTCAAAATGGCCAGAAACAAAGAACATACTTCTGAAAGTCATCAGTCTAGTCCTGTTCTGAGAAATGAAAGAAAGCTCCAAGAAAACAAATGTTGGTGCTGAAGATAATGATCTTGTCTATAGGCCAGTTTAATTGCTTCTTTAATGATGATTAGCAAAAACAACGTACCATCAGAACCCAGGATTGATGGTTGCTGGTAATGGGCCTTTGTACCTCTATGTAGATAATCCTTGAAAAAGCAGCCATTTCCAGCTACAATAGTGATTTACAATATTAACAACTTTACACTGTATTTCTGATCAATGATATTTTAATGGACAGAAAATGTGCTAATATATAAAAAACAATGACATTTCTAAGTGACCCCAAACCTTTGAACAGTAGTGTACATGCGCGCACACACATGCGCACCCTTCAACAAAGGTCTACTTGATAAATAAAGTCTCATTTGAATGATCACATATGCCTACAGCTACTCTGTCAACCACAGTTCCGTCACTCTCACAAGCATTTGTAAAGTTCTGGCGAGCTGCTGTTTTGTTACTATGACACTACAGCTAAAGCAGAAAATGAACCAGAATAGAATGGCTAACCCAGAAAACCAAAACACAAAATTCTCTCTCATATGACACTAAACCCACATTATTTAGTCTAGCATGAAATAAGGCTTATGTTGTTTTTTCTCCCAAACTAGTTAAATAAGCTGAGAAAATCATCACAAAAATTGGCAAATGTTAGGCCTATAACTCCCTCCAGTATGGAGGGAAACACATCTTGATCGTGATGGTGACCTCACAGACTGAAATACAACTTCCTTCCTCTGTGCTCAGCCTAAAAACCACAAGCTGGGGGAGATTGGGGACACAATGGGAAATCAGGGGAACGAATGAAAATCAGCAATCTGTTTAATAACAGCCATATATGGACAAACACTGTTAACATTCATTTGCCAAGGCATTCTGCCCTTGTGTCACTGTGGTTCACTTTTAAATCTTGCCGACTTTAAGAGACGCTTGCACTGGTGCTAGCAATGCCTGGGTTGTGGGTACCCACGGGGAGAACGTACGGAAGAAAATAGAATAAAAAATGAATCCACTCACAACTGTAAATCACCTTAGATCAGAGTCCATTGAATGACATGCATTTACATTTTTTTTATTTATGTCCTTCAGCAGACAGGCACATAGACCCACTACAATAACAAAAGGATACACTTGTTTGACAAATGATAACATATAAACGTCACCACAAGACGAATGGCAAAGGAAGTCCAGATCCCATGCCAACTTGGTTTAAAAAGATGGGACACTGAACATACGTCCAGCTTAACAATAACCACCCCACAACCATCAAAGCTGTAGAGTTTTGTGTGGTTTTAACTGGGCTCTAAACTAAAACTTGTGTCTGGTTCTCATTCAGCCCCATCAAAGCACTGATTATTTCCAAACCTTCAGTCTCTGCTGCTAACACCAGCTCATGTTTGGAAAGCACACATGAAAGTGTTTGGAGAACCCTGGGGCAATGCTTTATCACTATTACCTGGGCGGCAGATCACTGCATCTTGGTCGGGCAGTGGGCTCCTAAAAGAACTAGCGCTGACGTCATGGCATAAATACAATGCTTCTGAAGCACTAACCGTGTACTCCCCCACCAACACAGACACTCCATCGCCTGTTCGCGTCTTCGGCCTATCCCTCTCACTCTCTCTGCTTATGTGCCCCTACTGCTCTCTTCTCATGACGAGAAACGTACCGCATTTAACCATCTCCAGACCCTGCTGTTTTACCCTCCGCTAAAATCGACTTCAGCTGTAAGAGGCGAGGAACTTGACAAAACGGCCACACACGTGTACGAGCGCACACGCATGCACACACTACACACGAGATTTGTACACTACACACCCCCATTTCCCTGTTCCATTCGATGAGACTGAAGCACGTTTCATATGTGAAGTGTAACACAAGGCAGGATGCTACTCAAGGGCTAATAGTATCCCACACACTTGAACCTTAACTAGTTAATTTGTAGCTAGTGGCACGTTTTACAGCAAAACAGCAAAAACATCTGAAACAAAAGGCAGACTAGAGGATTTCCACAGCCTGCGACTGTTTATTAGAGCTTCATAAAATTAGCTGTGGTAGTTCTGTAAACTCTCATTCTGAAGAATAGTTTATGACAACAGCTTGGGGGACTTGGGTGTGTGTGGTGTCTGGGACACATCTGAAGATCCTCATAAAATATAGTTTAAGTACTAAGGTGCTCACTTTTGGGCAGCAAACACAGACAAGCTAAATTACCCCAAGCTAAATGTCAGAGCCTTTCTTCAAATCCATTATACACATGGTAATCTCTAATGTAGCTCAACTAACTAGCTTGCATTTATTCATAAACGTTGGCAACAGGGCACTAAAGTAGGCAGAGGGCATTTTCAGGGCTATTTAACTTGCCCTTTTGCTTATCATCTTCTTCCTCATCCTCTTCCTCTACGTATTTAATAAAGATGCACCTTTGGACAAAGTCATCAAACTGCAGTGTGGTTTGAAGGTGCAAAACATGGGAGGAGAGCTGACTGGCTGCTTGTGAAGATCAGTTTTATTGCTGATTGGACATGGGTGACAATGACAGCAAAGTGAGTTGTGCTGTGTGTCACAATAGTTTCTGAGAAACCACAGCCTTATATCCTGTTCAACTCCCAACTGTCAACTAACACTCACTGGCGTCACTCCCAGAGAAATCAATTGAACATAACCAATGTAATGTGCTCCAGCTAAAACACAATTCGAAGAAAAGCTGACAATATCAAATACAACGCAGACCGCACAGCCTCTGCCGTAATAATTTTATTTTCATATATACTTTAGTATTTTCTGATTCCCAGACTGAAATCGTGTTAATAAGTGCCAGTACTAGACTTTTATGCGATCTGCTTTCTTGACCAGAAGAGAGACAAATATGGTCTGGAATGGTTTTGGTATGTTCTTCAAGCACAAGCGCCGGTAGACTCTACAGTGAAAAATATTTGGCGGGGGGGGGGTGTGTTTCACATAAGCATGCTAAGTGTTATTTTGAACTGTAGGATACTGAATGAGAAAGATAACGTTGTGAATAACATAATCACTATGAAGGCTACACCAATAGTAATCGATGTGGACAACCTAGCTGCCCCAGTAAGAACTGGTCATATCAAACACACCAGTAGCATAGCCCACATGTCAGTCAAGCAGGGAACATGATAGCCCACAGTTTAAATTAGCCTTCACTGGGATCCTGATTGACGACTTGAGATGGTTATTACAGCGTAGCTAACAATAACGGGACATTCGTGTTTGGTTTAGGCAAGCGCAGTTGATGTGTCAAGATAATTCCAAAGCTTGATGATAGTCCCTAATAGACCGTTATCTGTGCTAATAAAGAAAGAGCGGTTTCTTACCCATAGCTCTGACCCCCAGCTCATGGTTCCAAACCGATTTCCTCGTAATAATCCACGATTCAGACAGGGTGTATCGATGCTCAACCACTGCGGCGTAGCCTTATTTTTTCTTCCCTTTCTTTGAGGCTGACCTCCTCTTTGTAAGCGCCCGGCGAATGTGTCCTTCCTTCCGAGTTCGTGAAAGCGAGTGTTTTTTTCACCAGCTCATCTTCTACAAAATGTTCAAGAGCCGCAACATAATCTTGAAACGATGTGCGTGTACGCGTGTGGTACCGTGGTGTTTCCTGCAGAGCGCGGGCACCCGCTTCTCTACCAAATGACAGCTGCTGAGGGGCGCGGGCACTGAGAAAAGGCACGAGAGGATACTTGGCAGGGGGCAATGGAGCCACAGATGGTTGTTTTCTGGTGAAGAAACACGATTCTTCTTCGTTTGAAGAAAAAAACAAAGGGATGCTAATACATTTGCCTACATATTGGTCGTAAAAAAACATTATACGTACCTGGAACAATTTTAACATTTCAAGTAGTCTAGAATCGGGTATTCAACCAAGGGTCCGAGGCCCCTTTGCGGTCAATGGAGCTTCTGCAGGAGGTCATTGGGAAGGTCTCCATTTAGTATTTACTACAGTTATTATAATATATAATAATATTATATATATTAATGACATTATTTTACATTATTTGTACATTATTTTCTTTGGCTTAACCATGAAAACTTGACACCCACAAAAAATGATTATGTATGTATAGAGAGAGAGATTATTCCTGAGAAATATGTTCCTGAATGGTGTACAGGCCTCAGAGGAAAGGGCTTTCTGTTATTAAAATATGACAACAAATGCCAAATAAATGCGGGAGGTTTGTTCAGAGATAATTTTGGTTTCGGGGGGTAGAGAATTTGGAACGTTATCTCTTGCTATAACATTTTCAACTCTCGAAAGCAAAACATTTGCCATGTAACCATGCCATGACCATTATCACTGTAACAAACGTCCTAATATATATGCATATAAACATAGATATAAAAAGTAAATAATCAATTTGACAACGCTGCCACCTGGTGTCAGAGTATTTTAGTGCAAGCCATTTCCATCTATTCCGATCTAATACCGTCTTGATACTAGTTATTTCGTATGGTTCTCTTTCGTATGTTTTGTCATGCCACTGGATATTATGTTTATATTTTCCTATACAGCAGGGTTAATCCTATTTTTTAAATCGGTAGATTAGTTTATAAAAATCAGGATCAACTAAACTGACTAGTTAGTGAATGAACGAACCGCAATCCATGAATTGTCTCCTTCCTGTCGGACATTCACACTTGTGACACATTGCGGAAGTAGATTTCAGCATGGCGTACAGAAAAACGTGTGGATGGCTCAGTTCTTACATTATAAATATTTTTGCGACTTTGTAAATATTTATACTGTTCAAAAGTCATAGTCCTCGAGACATGATGTCTAAGGTCAAACTAGCGACTCATGTCGACTCTGTTGCTTCTTCTAAAACCTCCACCCAGAAGAAGAAAAAGAAACCTGTAAAGAAGCATGTTTTTAAACACACTAACATGAAAGAACCATTGTCAAAAGGTAAAAATAAGGCGTTGCTTCCTCCAAAAGATGCTCAACAGTTTTCAGCCAATTGGAAAATGTTGCTAGAGGTAAGTAGTTGATTTTTATAAGTCAGACATCCAAGGTTGTTATACCGATTTGGGATGGGAGATAGACCTGTAAAGGTTTGTACTACTGTCATCACTGTCTAAAATGTGAGTTATGATGCTGTGTTTGAAATATGACTTTATTCTTTATTTAAAGAGGTTAGAATCCAAGCCCCTGTTGGTGAAAAAGCAACCAGTACAAGAAAATCCCAAGGTACACATGGACATTTCAAAGAGGCACAAGACTCATAAAGTTGATAAAGAAATGTCAAAGGAGTTGGCACTGCATAAGAAGCCTGCTAAGGACTTACCAAAGAGAAAGAAAGATGAAAAAGTAGACAAGACTGTGCAGGTCAACAGTGGGAAAGCAGGGGAGAGGAGGGCTGTTCCTAGTCAATCTCAGGTGAATGGAAAAGGTCCAGGACCCTCAGTGACAGAACAGCCCAATCCCAAGAAGAGGAAACAGAACAGCGTCCCGATGCCCAGCAATCCTCAGAAGACAAAGAGGAGGAAAGTAGAAGTGGAGGAAGATAAAACAACTGAGTAAGTCTGTCTAGAGTTTGAATTAAATCACTTTTAAAAATCCTATTTTTACAAACATAAATACACACTACTTCCATGTGTGTTGCATACAGGTTTTCCCATTGAAGATCATTTCTTGAATTAACCTTTTGGACCTAATTGCTAATTAGAAGATAAAGGGGCTCAGTTTCCCCATTTTGCATACTCCACCAGTGCTCCAGACTGCGACCAAATTAACACATTTTGAGACCCTTTTTCTTGGGTATTTAGATTTGGTCTCATTACTGCAACCTTCATAAAAAAATTATGATATATTTTAAATGCATCTGTTGTTTGCACAGTAGTTATAAATGTACCTTTTTAATCACATTTGAAAATATTAAACTTGAATGAAAAGCTTGTTTTTTTAAGTTCTCTGGTAGAGGGTCCTGCCTGCTCTCGGCGTAACAGATTAGAATTTAATCAGATGAATTTTGTTTTTTTCACTGAAAGACTGAAAGATAAAGTCAAGAGTGAAACATTACATCACTATTCCTTATTGGACACTTGGCTGCAGAAGTTCTCTTAACTAGCCATATTTGCATTCTAAACAGAAAAGTGTTTGCTATGTCCCAAGGTAGTAGCCTAAGCATAAATGTATAGGAAAGTAAAGTCTTAACATAAAATATAACAACATTTCTGAAATCTACAAACTAATATGTATAATCATTTTGGGATGTGCGACCAAATCATGGTTTGGGGCCACCAATGGAAAGATTTAGGGGACAATGTTAGACTGGAGCCCTGTCCACCATACCATGAGACATCAGTGTCGCCAGACTCTTTTATATAATAGTTATATATTAAAGTTGAATTCTGGAGCATTTGTTCTTTTTTCATTACCAAAAATTACTAAATGAATGTCTGAGGGCAATGTGCGGTGTGAATTTTGAGTGAAATTTGACCACTTTTATCTCTAGAGTGTGTTTGGCATTGAGTTCCAAAAAGGCGCATTATGATCACCTCTGTGATGGACAAATATGTGTAGAGGGTTTCTTTTACAAAGAAAGGAGTGCTGTCAAAAAGATTGATATACATCTGTCCACCACTAGATTGGACCTGTGGTTTGATGATGTAGACCCTGATGACATTGAGGCTACAGTGGGAAAGGATGCAGCTGACATCATGAGGAAGATACAAGGCATTCAGAAAACCGACCCCCAGAATGCAGAGAAGATACTGGTCAAGGACAGGGGATTTGAGGGGTAAGTCAACAAGCAGTTACATTCAATTGGTGTCTGGCTAAAAATTACATTCAATAATAAAAATAAAAAAAGAAAACATGACAGTAGAATGTTAGATCAGAGTATTTTCCATCTATAGCAGACCTAGTCCTGTATTTTGTTGGCTTCGTCATGTTAGCCTGCCAACATAATCAAGTATCAAGAAGAATATGATCAATATGAAATTAGAAAGTATGGAATGTTGTTCCCATATCTAATTGCCACATATACTGTCAGTATTACAAAAGACATTTCCAGATAACTTTTCAGCAAAAGAATAAAAGGACAGTGCCATTATTGAGTATCGACTGCGTCAACCCAGTTCAATTTGGGTCTCAAAGCAAAACCAGTTTAGAACCAGAGATTTACGGGACACCACACTAACACATTCGTCACAGTGAATCCCTACAAGTGCTTCATTAGTTGCGCTTCAGTTTGAAATGTGCCGTACAACTTCCGTTCCTTTCCATAATTAAAGAACCGTATTGTCTCTTAGAGAAAATGATTTCCCTGGTGTGACCAAGGCCTTTTCCCTTTCTATTCCTTACAAAACCTCTCAGACTAACCAAGGCAGTGGCTATGGACTGTGAGATGGTGGGCGTGGGCCTAGATGGAGAGGACAGCATCGTAGCCCGGGTGTCCCTGGTTAACCATTTTGGGAAATGCATCTATGATAAATATGTCAAGCCCACAGAGAAGGTGACCGACTACAGGACGGCTGTCAGTGGCATTCGGCCAGAAGACATAAAAAACGGTATGGAATGAGACAAACGTTGACGTCATCTACCCCTACGACAGTGGCTTCCCTACACAGCCAATCACACACAATATTTCAGGGTTCTGAGTCTGAATACCTTCATAAACTAGACTACTTCATGGTTGAGCTTTCTGTTGCTAGAATGGATGATATGTTTCTTCTAGTGATCTATAAATATAGGACACGTGCTTCTCAGTCCGAAACTAGCGATGACTTGGGGAAACAGGTTTGCCTGCTTCACATTAACCTGTCTGTGTGGTTTGGCTACTGAGGTCCGTTTCAGGTGACTGTTTCTACACAGGGCAGAGAGATTATAATACCCAATCTCAGGTTAATCAAGTAAATGTGCATGTCGTTTGTAAGTATGGATGACAGTGGTATTGATGAGTAAGTGTGGTCGACAGAGTGGTATTGATGAGTAAATGTGGTCGACATAGTGGTATTGATGAGTAAGTGTGGTCGATGAGTAAGTGTGTTCGACATAGTGGTATTGATGAGTAAGTGTGGTCGACATAGTGGTATTGATGAGTAAATGTGGTCGACATAGTGGTATTGATGAGTAAGTGTGGTCGATGAGTAAGTGTGTTCGACATAGTGGTATTG
>JACXGJ010012515.1:0-17768 GCA_016801105.1 Esox niger
TGCTAGGTCATCTGATGCCTGGCATCCAATAGCAATTCAGATAAGTTCTCTCAGGGAATCACATGGACTATGGCACGACCTCAGATCCAGTGGCTCCTCCTTACCCAAGCTGCAGTCAGTGGAGTATCAACAAAGACTTCATTCCTGCATCGCTTTCATTCCGAAAAAGGACATTATAGATCAACGTTTTAGACTAGATTTGAACGGGCAAAAATATTTAGAATATGATAATTTGTATGGAAACAGTATCTGGATGCAATGCGTAAGCGTAATGGCCAGACAGCTCCAACAGCTCAGAGACGTGAACCATCCATATATGAAGTAAGTACACCGCTATTAATGAACAATGGTATCCCACATCATCGTTTGTATATAAAAAAGGATGTAAAAATATTATTATTTCTACATGGTATGGGGATGTTATTGGTTTTCTTGGAAAAACATGGTATGGATTGAACATATAATAATTTTCTATGTATATAACTGCAAAATACCGATTTCGTGCTTCCCTCTAGAGGCCGTTAGTTGTATTGCGGTTAAACCGGAGGAATGTAATTTCTTTCTAAATGATTTTATAATGTTTTATTTCTAGGTAGAGGGACAGATTTTTTTGGGGGTGCCTATATTTTTGACCTTCTTTTATTTCTTTTATTTATTTATTTCAGCCTAAAACACTGCAATATCACTAGAAAGGCATGGAAATATCATAAAATAACAATCATTCAAAACTTCATAAATATTAAAAAAATAAATTAGCATACACTATTGCAGAAATGTGTATGGTAAAACATGTTTTTGCCATTCTAAGAGATGAGGTTTCAAAATAGTGTCACAAATTTTTTTTTAATGGGTTTTTTTGTTGCCAAAGGGGTTATGATCACCAGAAGCAACTCACAATAGATGATTTCTGTCACAGAAACCATCTGTTTCTAGAACCCAAAATGTGCAAGTAGTGAAATCCGGCCTAAAACAGCCTGGACTGGGGAGGGTTTGAAACCTGTGATGGTAATTCCATCGATAGGACTTCTTAAAGGAGTAAGTAAAGAGACAATATTCTATTGGCATAATTGGCTGTTTATTTGCAAATAGAGAGATGCATCAAAAGCTTACAGGGTAATCATTTGATGAGCCTCTGAAGGAAAACACATGAACAGTCAGTATTTATTACAGTTAAAAGGTCAGAGTACCTAATGATCCTGGTATTATACAGACACGTGTGTCCCAACCAAAGACCCGAGTTACATTCCAGGTAATAGATAAGCAAAATGTCTCAAATAGAGTACATTAGTTCAATAATTTCCGTAACAAACCCCAAAGAGCAAACAACCATTGTGTTGAATTTCTGTGGCTAGGAAAAACTCCCTAAGAAGGCTGAAATGTAGAAAGAAACCTAGAGAGGAACCAGGCTCAGAGGGGGGACCAGTCCTCTTCTGGCTGTGCCGGGTGAACATATTCAGAGTCCAAATTGTAATAATTAATAAATGCGTGTGGGCTAAGTCCACAGTCTATTTGAGTATTCCTCCTCCAAACACAGCGAGTTGAGTTGATGCCAAAGAACTTGATTTTGGTCTCATCTGACCAGAACACTTTCACCCAATCCTCCACTGAATCATTCAGATGTTCATTGGCAAACTTCAGACAGGCCTGTACATGTGCTTTCTTGAACATAGGGACCTTGCAGGCGCTGCAGGATTTCAGTCCTTCAAGACGTAGAGTGTTACCAATTGTTTTCTTAGTGACTATAGTCCCTGCTGCCTTGAGATCATTGACAAAATCCTCCTGTGTAGTTCTGGGCAGATTCCACACCGTTCTCATAATCAGTGCAACTCCACAAGGTGAGATCTTGCATGGAGCCCCAGACCTAGGGAGATTGACTGTTCTTTTTGTGTCTGATTTTCATTTATGAATAATCACCTTCTCACAAAGCTGCTAGGTTGTCACCTTCTCACAAAGCTGCTTGGCGATAGTCTTGTAGCCCATTCCAGCCTTGTGCAGGTCTACAATCATGTCCCTGGCATCTTTGGACAGCTCTTTGGTCTTGACCATGGTGGAGAGGTTGGAATCTGATGGATTAATTGCTTCTGTGGACAGGTGTCTTTTATGCAGTTAACAAGTTGGGATTAGAAGCACTACCTATAAATGTGCTCCTAATCTCAGCTCGTTACCTTTATAAAAGTGACATGGCAGCCAGAAATCTTTCTGATTGAGAGGTGATCAAATATGTATTTCCCTCATTAAAATGCAAAACGATTTCTAACATTTAGACATGAGTTTTTCTGGATTTATTGTTGTTATTATGTCTCTCACTGTTCAAATAAACCTACCATTAAAATAATAGTCTGATCGTTTCTTTGTCACTGGGCAAACATACAAAATCTGCAGGGGATCAAATAATTATTTCCCTAACTGTATATAACATGCATTCTATGTTGTAGGCATGAGCACGTTCACACCAAGAAAGGAGGACAAGTCATGTCATCAACTCCCGCCCCTGATGAAGTGGATGACCTTGTCACCCTGGAAGTACTTGATGAGGTAATGGATACATTTTTTTGCACTGAAGGTTGTTATCTATTCAACCATTTCAGATTCAATTAAGACAAGCTGGTTATATTATTTTTCTGAAATGGTATTAGTAATCTTTTGATGACCATCCACAAACAGATTTTATTTTTAACACTGATAATATATTGATTAGGAACATACTTTTTAACTAAACACAATTTGGGTTATTTTTCAAAGCTGAATGCTCCATTGATAAACTGAACCATTTAAGTTGCTCAGTTGCATAGGGATACATATTTAGTTGCATAGGGATACAACATCCAGATTTCTGTTTTTCTATTGCCTTTTTGGGGAAAAGGGAGGGTTTGAAATACAATGTATGAGGAAAATGCCTGAGCACAATGCATGGTAGATAGTATTGCTCTAAACTAGGCCCAAAGCAAATCATATATAGTATTTTACCTTCAAATTTCATACATTTATAAATTGCTCACGTTTGATTTTTCAGAATTCTGTCACAGAGCTGCTTCAGAGGCGTTATGCCAAGGACCAGATCTATACTTATGTGGGAGACATCCTTATCGCAGTCAACCCTTTTCACAAGATGGAACTTTATGGCCCACAGGTGTGTATTTGTGTGTGCGATGTGTGTGTTCATGCAAGCTTATGTAATGTGTGATCAATAATGTGATCAAACACACACATCATTAAAAGAACCCGACCATATTGCATTATGGCCTCAATGGTTGTTCAGAGTTTGTAATAAATACATTACTGCTGATTTATATGTATTTTAAATTACAAACACTTCTGGTCAAATGCGGTCCAACAGCTTACAGCTCTGCCTTAGGTGCACATGAGCTCGGGTTTGAATGATGGCACATAGTTTCTGCCAATGAAGCATCAAAGCATCCCGGGATAATTGTTGTCATTTACAACGAGAAAACTGTCCACACAATGTGGATATTTATTAAACATTCACCACGTAAGAAGTCAATCATGCAGTTTTATTTCAAAATCATGAAATTAAAAGTACCAAGTGCCATAGTTCCAGTGCAGTTTTAAGTGCCTGTAAACTCGACATCAAATCATAGTAATATGATGTCACATGATACGTCATCTTAATTACCCATCACTTTACTTGTTAGTCAGCTATACAAAAAGCAAAAGAAATAGATTTATAATCAGGCTCTGCTGAACGGAGGATCCTGTTGCCGAGGTAATCGCACTGAGAGATGCTACAGCTCAAAAAACTATGGTCAATATGGATAATGTATTGGTTATCAGGTGAAATTACATAAAACTTTTGGGAGAGAAATGGTTACACAACCATCTATGTGCGTGCTTTTAGGAAGCTGAATAAAGATACTAAAGGCTCTATCCCATATGTGACCACAGTACAAAAAGAAAGATGTCAACTAAATTTGCCATTGAAACCCTTCAAGACAATAATGGCATACTATTATAAGATTGTATTGTTATTTGTGGCTACAGTAATAACTTATGTATGCAAATGAGTTTCCAGATATGACTTACAATTAGCATTAACACTTTTCCATATTACAACTCTGTTTCCAAAAAGGTTTTGCGTAAAATGCAAAACAAAACAGAATGCAATTATGTGCATATCATTTATCCTTAGACAACATATCATTTACATAGACAACAACATATCAAATGTTGAAACTCAGAAAAAATATATGCCCATTTTGAATTTGATGCTAGCAACATGTTTTTAAAAAGTTGGGACGGGGCATGTTTACCACTGTGTTGCGTCACTACTTTTAACAATACTCTGTTATACATTTGGGAACTGAGAAGACCAATTGCTGTAGTTTTGAAAGTGAAATTTCAAGTGTATTTGCATTCTTTCTTGATATTGGAATGAAGCTGCTCAACAGTTAGGGGTCTCCTATGTCATAGTTGTTGTTTCATAATGCACAAAATCTTTTCAATAATGGACAGGTTTGGACTGTATGTAGGCCAGTTTAGCACCCGGACTCTTTTACTACAGATCCATACTGTTGTGCTATGTGCAGAATGTGGTTTGGCATTGTCTTGCTAAATTAAGCAAGGCCTAACCAACAAAAAACATTGTCTGGATGACAGCATATGTTGTTCTTCACAGAAGTACAAGTCGTCCATGCAATTACATTTGATTAGATTCTACCTTATTGTCCTTGAACAGTACGAGTATGGTACAATGAAATGCAGTTAGCATATAACCAGAAGTGCAAATATAGGAAGGCACTGAATTTATAGATATTAAGTACAGTGTAAGTTACGGTACATGTCGAATGTATAGATGTGCAATGAAGGCAAATACATTGCAAATTGCAATTATAAATGAGCAATGAAGGCAAATAGGGGAGGGCAGAAAATGTACAAGTATTAAGTATATGTATGCACAAGTGGGAAATGACTAGATGTGAAGAGGCAAATGCATGCAGAAATGGCAATTCTGACTTTACAATCGAGCAAGTTGGAGTTACAAAGGTAGTATGTGCAACTGAAATGCAGGGAGAGCAGCAATGAGGCTCCTGAAGTAGACGTGCATGTAACAACTGTAAATGCAAGTGCAATGGCAGTTCTAAATGTGCAATTCAGACAAATTGAAGGTGAAAGTTTGCAAGTGCAACTGAAATGCTGGGATAGTAGCAACAAGTTTCCTGAGGCAGACACGTCCATGTAACAACTGAGAACTCATCAAACTTTGCAAGGCTGTGACAGAGTCTAGTAGTAAAAGGGATTATTACAACATGGTCCCAGAGGCAGAATTTTAGCAGTGGCCGGGTGGTTCAACAGTGTTGCATTAGAAATAAACTGGAAATAAACTGTTTCTGAGCCTGCTGGTGCAGGTATGAGGAGACCTGGACCGCCTGCCTGATGGTAAGAGGGCAAAAAGTTTGGGGCATGGATGTAGTGTCTCTGATGATGCCATGCACCCTGCGAAGACACCGCTTGTGCTAGAGTTCCACAATGGCTGGGAGCTGGGCACCAGTGTTGTGCTTGGCGATTTTCACCAACATTGTAGGGCCTTCCAGTCAGCCACAGAACATCTTTCAGGCCACACGGTGGCACAGTTTGTCAGATTGCTCGCAATTGTGCAGTGGACGTTCACAATGGATGTGGGAAGACAGGCAGGTCTTCTTCAGCCTCCTCAGAAATTACAGGCGCTGCTGCGCCTTTCTGCCCAGGGTTGAGGTGTTGAGGCTCCAGGATATGTGCTCAGCGGTGTGGACACCCAGGAATTCAGACACGCTCCACCTGAGTGCCATTGATGATCTTTGCAATGAGGGCCAGGTTGTTGTAAGCACAACATGCCACTATGCAGTTTACCTCCTCCCTGTGGGCGGACTCGTCGTTGTCACTGATCCCTGTGGTGTTGTCTGTGTTGGTACTGTGTACATGAACGCAGTCCTGGGTGAAGAGGGACTAAAGGAGGGGCCTCAGCACACAGCCTTGTGAAAGACCAGTGTTCAGGATCAGGGTGGAGAAGGTGAAGTTGTCTAACCTTTGTGATGGTATTTCCATCAATAGGAACTCTTAATGGAAGTAAGTGCAGAGACAAAATACTCTTTGCACAATTAGCAGTTTATTAGCAAATAGAGAGATGTGTCCTAGGCCTATCATAATAGGCCTGTGAGGAATCTCTGAGGAAAATAAATGGTCAGTATTTATTAGTTAAAAGGTGTGTGATGAGATTACTTAGTATTGTATCTATTACCTAGTAAGTAACTTTGATCTCTGGTTGTGACACACATGTCTATATACTACAGAGGATCACTGGGCACTCTGACCATCTACTAAACTGGCTAAACCATTAAGGGTATCTGTCCATTGTTCCTTTGGAAATGTAGGAGAGGGGGATCTTGAATTTACCTAGGAGCATCATTGACTGGTACCGGCAGATTATAGGGTTACTCATTGATATGCACATCTGTATAACTCACCAGGGTGTCAATTGTCTGTTCGGATGCCGCAGCCCCTAACAGAGTAGAATAGGTTACCCATGTGGAGAGGGACAAATTATTCTGTAAACGTTTGACGCGTCTCTCTGTTTGCAAATGAACTGCTAATTGTGCCAAGAGAATTTTGTCTCTGTTCTTACTCCTTTAAGAGTGTCTATCAATGGAATTGACATCACACACATCTTCAATCGTCAGACCACAATACAGTTATCCATTTCGCCTCAGTCCATCATAAATGAGTTCTGGCCCAGAGAAGGCGGCGGCGGTTCTGGATCTTGTTTTTACGGTATATGGTTTCTTCTTTGATGATTTTCACGTACATTTGTGAGTTGAGCGACATCTGTATTCACAGACAGTGGTTTTTGGAAGTGTTCCTGAGCCTGTGCAGTTCCTGAAGGCCCGAAGATCATGGCCCTCCAATATTGGTTTTCAGTCATGTCCCTTGCATGCAGAGATTTTTTCAGGTCCAGGCTATGAGAATGCCCCTAGTGATCTCTGTGCTGGTCTGAGTGCCATAGTCAGGACTTGGCACTCAGTGCTGCCACAATGGTCATAGAACTCCCTGCTGGACCAACCAGCACAGCTCGCAGGGTCCTGTTAAAAACCGTCCCCTTACAACCTCAAGACCAAATATCCCTGGAAGCTGACGAGGTCAGAGAAGGGATAATTGAATGCATAATCCTCCCCCCCATGCCGATCTATGAACCCATTGGCCATCCCAGGGAGAAGAAGGAATGTTAATCTCAAGCCAAAGGTATCCGTTCCCCCTAAGCACAGTCATGCACCGCACATCACAAGATGAGGGTTATGGGGATATATGAAAAATACGACAATACAAGGGAAGACCCGAGGGGGAGGCAAACCTGTGCCTAGAAAGCGGATGACCCAAACAGGAATCAGAATTACAAATAAACAATTGAGGAGTCAGTCTGATAGACCCGGTGCGCTCTGCGTACAGAGCGAGAGCGTGGACAGGGCACAGACAGTGGAGCCTCTCGTCCTCTGCACGCGACTGCGGGCAGGGAAGAAGGCCTGTAAATGAATAACCCTGGATCAAAAAGAGCTGGTGTTGATCTTGGGAATGAAGGATGGATTATACCTCAGCGTAGTTCAGCCTAAGTCCTCTCTGATAGCCAGGCAGTCCGGGCACACTGAAAGCGCACGGAGATCACTCACTCACTCAATCGCAAGCGATGAGCAAGACAGTCTTAAGGGAGAGCAACTTAAGAGAATACTGTGGCAAGGGCTTAAATGGAGGCTCACAAAGACCGTCCAACACCTTAGCAAGTCCCTTTGTGGAGCGTCCAGCCTGGCCACAGGGCACAGGTGGCGCGTACCAAAAGGAAGGACGGAAGAGAGGGTGGCTGGAAACCGTGTTTCAATTGAAACCCCCATGACATGCCAAACCAAGGATGGTTGAAGGCGACCTATCCATATCCAAGAGATACTGTAGGAATGTCAGAATCTCCTCCACAGGACACTAAGAAGAGTCCGAGAACCTCTGCCCAGACCACAACAGAAACATATTCCAAGTGGCATATACTTTGGCCATAGATGCTGCCCTAGCTCCCTGAATTGTGCAGACCACCGCAGAGGACAGACCTCTATTTAGGAGCCTGAGAGTCCCTGATAGTGACAGAGGGTGCCGAATTGAGCCCTCCGTTTGAGACAGCGAGTCCTGTTTGAATGGAACCGCCCACGGGCGGTCCGCCAGCAACTGGATCATCTCCGGATACCAAATGTCTGCGGGGTGGTCAGGTGCTACCAGGATGACCCAAAGCCCCTCCACCCTGACCTGAGCCAGCAGACACGCAATGCAGCGCTGCAGGGGAAATGCGTAAAGGAGAGTCCGAGGCAAGAGGTGGTGCGCAAACACATCCAGCCCCAGAGGGGGGCAATCTGCCAAGGACAGGGAGAACCACAGATGACAGTGTGTGTTTTGTCTGGACAGGAATAGGTACACTTGGAAAGCTTCTAGAAGGTGAGTGGTGGTGAGCATATGGAATGGCCTTTTGGCTACATGTGCATTGAGATTGCCTAAATCTGAGATCAGCCTCACTCCCCCCGATTTCTTGGGAACCAGGAAGTAGTTGGAGTAAAAGCCATCCTGTCTGAGAACCTCTGGGACCTCACTCCAGTTCCTAGTCTGGACCATCTGGGTTTCTTCGACAGCCACAGAGTTTCCAGTCTGGGGGCGGGTTGCCCTGCTTCGTATGGGAGGATGAGCAGGAGCTGCGGCAGTCGGAGGAGGAGATGCAGAGGTGGCAGCAGAGATTTGACTGCGCTGTCGTCGCTTAGCAGAGGAGCCCGAGCAATTAGCCGAGGGTCGAGGAGCCAAATGGGAAGAGTACCCAGCCAGAGTGAGGTAACGAGACCGATGTTTACATCCCTCATCAGTCTTTTTGAAGGAGGCTATAGCCATATGAACAGCGTCAACGAATAAGCCCACCTGGGACAGCGGTGCGTTCAGGAGGGGTTAGCGATCTGTGTTGCGTAGGGAGGACAGAGATAACCAGAGGTGCTGGTATTCGACCACAGAAGTAGCCACTGTGCGTCCGGTGCAAACTGTCAGTGCTTGGTTAAGGTAGAGGACAGCCTTTAGGATTCCTGCTACCTCTTTGATGTCACATGGTGATGGAGTAGATGAACAGTCTAAAATATTGGATGCCGCTGACATGAGGAGAGCAACTTTATTCACCGCAGCAAGGGCTTGTGATCCCAAGACTTAAGCTTTATCCCATAGCTGCCCTGAATAGCGGTCCTTGGCAGACGGCAATGCGGGCTTCTTCCCCGACCAGCCCTAGAAAAGTAGGAAATGCATGGCTAGTTCAGGCTCTAGAGGAGGGACGGCCGAGTTAATGGGAGACTGCTTACCGTCGACTCTGGTGAAGGTAGCGTAGGATCTAACTGGGGCTCTGGCAGAAGCTAGAGAGGACCAGGAACCCTCAGCGAATGCTTTAAAACCACAGACCTCATGCGCTGGAGAATCCACCGGATACGTTCCGCACAGGAGCCGAAGGCCTTGTCATAGGTTTCCTTAGGCATGAGCAGTGGATTCATGCCCGCAAACTGCACGTGGAGAGGGGGTGGGCGGAAGGAAGCAAAAGAAGTGAGGTCGTCTTCTAGTTCTCCTCGGAGAGAGGGAGAAGCGCGAAACCCGCCACCCCAACCCACATGGGAAGGGAGCAGGTCTTCCTGAGTCAGAGGAGCATCCTACTTAGACTTCTTGTCGTCGTAATTGCTGGAATCCAACACAGCAGAGACGTCCACTTCCTGTTCAAAAAAGTCTACCCTCTACACGTATAGAGGAAGACAAAGCAGCACAGGATGAGCAGGCCGGTGGGTCGGAGAGACCCTTGCGAGCGTGAGCTGGTCCCAGGCAGGAAACACACGTACGATGAGTATCCTGATCCGGTGACAGGTCGGCACAACTGCATGCAGTGGCAAAAAACATCTTCATGTTGAGTCGACGGAATACAGAATACCGATGGGCAAAATTCTCAGGCTGAAGCAAAATAATAAGTAATTAGTAGCACTCAGCAAGCGTTTGCTGAATAAAAAGAGAGGGTGTTCTCTGGGCTCACGGGTCCTATATAGGGGCAGGCGTGCCCTGATTGGCTGTCGCATCTTGCATAATGACTTTTCAGTATGGCCACTGACGCGGCTGGGGTAAACAATTAGGAGCCAAAGCCCCTGTAGGGGGCTCCGCTCCACGAAAATAACTACACAACCAATCCATAGGTGTCATGAATTATCTATAGTTGACTTGAGTATGTTATTGACAAACCAAGTTACTAGAAAAAGACAAGGTCCAATGTGCATACACTATATGAATGTTGTGTCATTGCAGAAATCTTCTGGTGGCTTCTAGTGAGCCTATCAGGTTGGTTTGAACGCCAATATACAGTATATCTCTAGTCTTATAGACTAATGATATATAAGGTTTGACTACAGTTCAAGTGAATAAGTGATCGAAAAACCGAGAGGAGTAATTAGAAAAATAAAAGGTAAAAAATGAGTAGCCAATGTAAACAGTGCGTATTTGCAGGTCTCTCCAGTTTTTTTTTGTGGGGCTATCAAGATTATTTTAATGTCAATTTATAGCTCTAGTGGTAAAAAATATCATTGGTATTTCATTTTGTTAATAATTATTTTACATAATAGATTTGTAGACTATTATTCTTCAGTAAAATAAGCAGAGAAAATTCACTGAGAGATGATAGGATGTGTGTGCTATTTAGTTTCTCTTAATCGCACACACATATAAAAACAGTGACGGTGTAATAACTTTGTTGAATTGGTGATTACTAAACAATAAGGTATTTTCTTTCGTGAATGATTATTTATATTTACATTTTATGAATTAGCCTACGCAAGAATACTGAATCTCTTATTGAACATTTTTGAATGTCAAGTGTCCTAAATAATTTCTATTATGTTTCAATAATAGCCGAATAAGATTTTTGAATGCTCATTGAAATCTTGTATTTGATTGTAAGTTCATTCAAATTCTACCATAACTATCATTCACCTAGGTGTATCGCGCATTCTTCCATTGATGTCATGCATTCAGTGAGGGGTAATTAGTGCCTGGATAACATTTGGGTACCAACGCTAAGTGACGTGATTGTTTTAAGTCTGAAAACAGGGTAGTAAAACAGGTAAATAGTCTCAAAATAGTTGTCCTTTTTAAAACAACTCACGCGAGGGGACGTGAGCTGTTGGCGGATTAAGCAGGAAAATAGAATAAAAAACTGTTGAATTTTCTCTAAATCGTTTTCTGTTCGTCAGTTTAGAATTCTGACAATGGAACAATGTAATATACGCCTATTTAAGAAAAGTCATGTAAGGAGGAGGGTGTATCTTTCAGAATGGCAGTTTCATTTCAATTACAGACTCAAACTTGAATTAATGTAGGCATTTGGCAGTCCTAGTGTTGAAGTGGACTTATATTTTTCAAAAAACAATAAAATGTTTCAGTTTCAACATTTCTTATGTTGTCTTTGTACTATTTTCTATTGAATATTCTGGTTATATAATTTCCACATCATTGCATTGTTTTTTCCACAGCCTCCCAACATTTTTGAGCTATAGGTGTATATAGCCTAGTTACCTGTTGTCGACAAGTGTATATACAATCTTGTCTGTGTGCCTTGTTCTTCCTCTTGCACAGTACACAAAGATGTACATAGGAGCTAAGCGCACTGCATACCCGCCACACATCTTTGCTGTCGCTGATGTGGCCTACCAATCCATGGTTTCATACAACGCTGACCAGGTACTGCAAACTACAAACTAAAAGGGGTGGACAAAACTGCAGAAACATCAAATGAAAATTGTTATTTTGAAGTAACAAAGTCACAGAATTTGTCTGTGACCAAATCTCAACAAAAAGTGTATTTCATAAGCTTTATAAGGCTGGAATTTATTCTGGGGCTGCCATTCGGACACATATATGAATCATTTGGTGGAAGGTGCACAAAACCTGGACACTTAAGCAGTTTTAAAAAGTAATATTCTAACCACATTTTGCAGTGGTAATCACAACACCATGATGACATAAAATGCCTTTCATGGTCTCCCTAATCATCAGATCTAAATGACACCTAACTGGGAGAGCAGAGTAAGAAATCGATTTTCACTAGGGGTGTCGTTTTTGACATACTTGTATCCTAATTTGTTTGCCACATGCTAAAAGGAACATTTTTCTTTCCTTTCCAAAAAAGTTGAAAAGGACATTTTTGAGTGAGGATCAGAAACGTTCAAATTGCAGTGGTCTCTTAATTTAAAGATAAAGGTGCAGTGGTCTCTTCATTTTTTCCGGAGCTATATATATATGAGAGATATTAAATAATATAAGATGCTTATAAATGCATGGATATTTGCCTGCTAGCTGTTTAACATTTCACCTGTATCTCTGCTGTCAACAGAATCAGTGTTGAGCATTCCATTGTATTTAAGTGACGTTAGAATGTCTAGTTTTCAGTAACTGTCTGATCACAGATAATGACATATCTGGAAAAATCTATTCATATCCTTAGCAATGCTTGTTTTGTCAGAGTACTCGGCACACCCCTAATTTCCACCTCCTTCACTGCTCAATTATCTGCTTTTGTTCTCATTGAATGGTGCAATATTCCATTATGCACAGTTCAGGACTTGTATGACAGCATTCCAAGAAGGATTGGAGGTTTTCTGAAGGCAAAGTGGTACCCTGCTCCTTATAAGACTCCTCATATTCACATATTGTTAGGTTTTGTCATATATTTTTTCCACCCCATGTATAGTGAATTGTATAGTGTATCGTTAACATACATTATTCTGTACTAATATAGAATCATATAATTTGATTGGAATCCCCTCGCTGATTGGTTGTATATTTGCAGTGTATTGTCATCAGTGGAGAGAGTGGTGCAGGGAAAACACAGAGTGCCCATCTATTGGTTCAGCAGCTCACAGTGCTTGGAAAGGTAACTTACAGTAAAAATATAGTTATACAGTTTTTGTATAGAACATAAAAAGCTCTTTCTGTTCACTAACAACAGCAAACATATCGGCCACATTGTAGTTCAAATTGTGATCATACTTTTCTCTTAACATTAAATGTGTATGTGCTGATGGTCTATCCTTGCAGGCAAATAATCGATCACTACAAGAGAAGATCCTATTGGTCAACAACCTGGTGGAGGCTTTTGGGAATGCATGCACTGCCATTAACAACAACTCAAGCCGCTTTGGGAAATATCTGGAGATTAACTTTACTTCTGGGGGGACTGTGGTCGGAGCAAAAATTTCAGAGTACCTTCTGGAGAAATCCCGCGTCATCCATCAGGCCATGTATGACCCACAGAATGATTTAATGAGGCATTCATATACTGTAGCCTTCATATAATATGCTCCTATCTTTCACATAATATTTACTTATATATTATTTGCATAATAGGCCTTCTCCTGACCTTCATATGTCTACATTATTTCACTTGTGGACAATGACTTGTTCTGTATTTCTATTTGCTCAAATGACATTACTGGTAAAGCAGAGCAAGGAATGATTGGCAGATTTTACAGAGAGATAAGACCCTTTTAAATCAAAGTTTCTCATCTCAAACCCTCCTCATTGGGACTATCTTTTAGGGTATTTTGTCTTGAGTGCCAACAGTGAGTTTTCTGGAATGGAAAAAATATGTGGTAAATAAAATAATACTATATTAGTGGTAGAATTATAATGAAATATTATTTATTCAGCAAAGAAAACACAGACTGAGACCTAGGTCTCTTCTACAGCTGGGCCCTGTGTATACGTGTTTACACATACAGTTTAGGTTCAAAGACTAAAAACAAACAGAAAATGAACTGTCAACAAATCAAGACTCAGAGAACAGACAAAACAAGATGCTCATACACAAGACAAAGTTGCAAATATAACCTTCATGAAGCTCACAGTTTTAAGAACATAACATAAGAATCTACACCAATTAGCCATAACATTATGACCACCTACCTAACATTGTGTAGGTCCCCCTTTTGCCGCCAAAACAGACCTGACCCATCGAGGCATAAACTCCGCTAGACCTCTGAAGGTATGCTGTGGAATCTGGCAGGTCTTAGCAGCAGCTCCTTTAAATCCTGTAATGAGCGGGGTGGGGACTTGGACCTGTTTGTCCTGCACACCCCTTAGATGTTCGATTGGATTGAGATCTGGGATATTTGGAGGCCAAGTCAACACCTTGAACTTGTTGTGTTCCTCAAACCATTCCTGAATAATTTTACATTGTAGCAGGGTACATTATCCTGCTGAAAGAGGCCAATGCCATCAGAGAATACCGTTACCATGAAAGGGTGCACATGGTCTGGAATAGGTAGGTGGTACATGTCAGAGTAACATCCACATGAAAGGCAGGACCCAAGGTTTCCCAGCAGAATGTCAATCCATCACACTGCTTCCGCTGGCTTGCCTTCTTCCCATAGTGCATCCTGGTGCCATGTGTTCTCCAGGTAAGTGACACATACGCACCTGGCCATCCACGTGATGTAAAAGAGAACATGATTCATCAGACCAGGCCACCTTCTTCCATTCCTCTGTGTACCAGTTCTGATGCTCACATGCCCGTTGTCGGCGCTTTGGCAGTGGGCAGGGGTCAGCCTGGGCACCCTGATTGGTCTGTGACCACACAGCCCCATATACAACAAACTGCAATGAACTGTGTGTTCTGACACTTTTCTATCAGTACCAGCATTAACTTTTTCAGCATTCTAAGCTACAGTAGCTCGTCTGTTGGAGCCTTCGCTCCCTACGTGAATCAATGATCCTTGGCCGCCCATGAATCTGTCATCGCTTTTCCTCCCTTGGATCACTTTTGATTGGTACTGACCTCACTAGGACTGCAGTTTTGGAGATGGTCTGACCCAGCAGTTTTCTAGCCATCACAATTTGGCCCTGGTCAGATTTGCTCAGATTCTTATGCTTGCCCGTTTTTCCTGCTTCTAAAACATCAACTTTGAGTACAGAATGTTCACTTGCTTCCTAATATATCCCACCCACTGACAGGTGCCATGGGATTTTCCGTGTCACATCCCCGCCTCAGGCGATCACGCGGAAGTGGGTCCTCACGTCCCTGAACAGTTAACGCGCACCTGTTCATCACCCACGCCCGCACCTGTTCCCACACCTGTTCCCACACCTGTGCCCGTCCCCAACAACTCCACCCGCCACTACTCCTCTCCTGTCCAGTCTGCGCTTGGATCCTTACCTGTGCCCATGACATTCCGTGTTGTTTACTTCCCCTGTAATTGGTCCTAATGTTATGGTTGATCGGTGTATGACAGGCTATGACAATTGAACAAATCTGCTTATATTGGCTTGTTTGCTTGCCAATAACATGTTTCAGAGTGGATTGTATAAGGCATGTTTGGCTTTTTATGAGATTGTAAAAATATATATATATATTTAACCTTTTTCTATATAGGCAGAATGAGATCTATGTATCTCTTATGGCTAAACCCTGAGTTACAGCAAAAAAGGCTACAAAATATCTAAGTTATGATTAAGGGGCATAACCAACTAATGTGTATACAAGACAGTGATGTGTACAATAGTCCAGAGCAGTAATAATATACTTAGCTGCATGATAGACTGCATCAAAAAGTTTTTGTACTTAGGCTGAGGTGTTCCTTCATAGCACATCACCATAATCTAAAAATGACATAATAGTGGCTTGTACAATTTCCATTCCATATTGATGAGACAGACACAATTTGTTTCTATAAAAGAAAATCATTCTAATGTTTAGCTTCTTCACCAACTCCCTAATGTGTGTTTTAAAAGATTCATTTTGATCTAATTAAATCCTAAGCTATTTTTATCCAATCATTGACTTTGGGATTTAGAGAACAGCATATATCTTGTTTTATTTTCATTTACCACCAGCTTAAGATCTATAAGGGAATTTGGTACATTTGGGCAATTAGACCGATACTATGCAAATGCTTGAGCAAGAAACGTTGCAGCAGTGTAGAATACTGGGTCATCAAAATGAAAATCACAGTTACAATCACAGATCATTTATAATCCAATAAAGCAAAGGGCCCACCATATAACCCTGGGGAACTCCTTTGTGAAATTAGATTCAACCCCATTTGTAACAATGGCCTGGTAAATTAGGTAACTGTTAAAATTACAGCATGTTTCTTACATGGTAATTCCCATGTAACTACGAAGTAACAAGAATGTCGGTATCTGGTAAGAATGGATAGGAATGTATGAATAATTTAAATGTTATGTGTTGTAACTAGGAATTGAGCAACTACTAGTCAACTTGGTGTACTCAAATGATAGTGTAGTTCCCACGTAACTAAGAAGTAATGTATGTAAGTACATTGTAAGAGTTAATGGTTATGTAGGAACAATTTATGTCTTACGTGTACGTATATAAATGAAATGCATTATATGGTGGCCCACGGGGGCAAAACACAACAACATAAGCAATGCAAACAAAAGTTGAAATCACAACAACATTAACAGAAATTTTACATTTATAAAAACGTTGCACTTCAGAAAACAATAATCTACCCACAACACAACAATATTAAGTGACAACACAACAGCATTAAGTCGCAACACAACCACTCATTGGGTCACACCACAACAGCAATAGCCCAAAACACAACAGCATTAGCCAAAACACCCCCTTGCACTGCCTCTATTGGTCTGTAGCGCTTCCGTTTTGAGCAACTTGAAATGCAGCGTTTCAACAAATGTTGCTTTATTTTGGGCTGATGTTGTTGTGGTATGACCCAATGTTGTGGTGTTGTGAGTTAATGCGGTTGTGTTGTCACTTAATGTTGTTGTGTTGTGACTAATTGATGGTTTTCTGAAATGCAGCATTTTTATAAATGTTTCATTTTTGTTAATGTTTTTGTGTTGTGTGTTAATGTAGTGTTTTCAATGTGTTTGCGTCGCTAATGTTGTTGTGTTTTGCACCCGTGGGCCACCATTAACATTACTACTCCTTAAAACTACTTAGTAAATAGACAGTTGATATAAAAAGCAATTTTGAAAGTAAATCATTTTAATTCTTTTTCATGCTTATGATTTTACCTTTTTAAGGTGTCTTTACAAATTATTTTATTACAAGTTCATTTACAGAATTAAGGATTTTAGAGAAAAGTTAGGGGTTTATGTGCATTTATTTACCATACATTTTATCAACTTTTCACATTGCCAACGTGCATTGGACAGTCTGTTCTTGCCAATCCAAAAGCCGTGTTGGTATAAATTATGAATGCAAGAATTGCTTATCAATGTTATGATGTTATGAATTAAGCCACCGAAAGAACTTATCTGTTTGGTATCCTAGATCCCCCGCCACTTCAACCTGAAAATAGGCATCCACATGCATGTTTTTTTTTTCCAATATGCGGAATCAAAAGCCTTCCAAAGTGCTATTATTTTATCGCATTGAAAGCAAGAAGCTGACAAATGAAATGAGTAGGCTTAACAAATATGAGTTTGTCAGATTTCACTGTTGTTGAGGACAATAAACCTTTTCACATGTGAGTTCCAAATACCTCTTCCAGGCCCCCCAGCGATTTATAGTTCCAGAATGTGATTAGGAAGTGACATTACATTTCATCCGCAGCTTCCCAAAAACACCACCCTGCTTACTCGTTTTGCATTTATTGTTTTATTTACATTATATTAACAAACATCTACCGGTAGTAACTGTTAAAAATATATATGGAATATTTATTTACCGACTGACCAATCTTCAATATGCGGTCCTTTTTCTAAAG
>JACXGJ010012516.1:0-17770 GCA_016801105.1 Esox niger
TGTGTGTGTGTGTGTGTGTGTGTGTGTGTGTGTGTGTCTGAGCTCAGAGAAAGTGGAGGTGGCGGGGTAGGCAGTGGGTGCCGAAAGATAAGCGAGCGGATGTAAGAGGGGTCAGCAGGGTCACGGTGTGGTTAGCACTGACAGCAGGAGGAAGGAAAGTGATCGGCCGGCTACCGCTACGGAGAGGAAAACAAGCCGGACTGGGAACGGAGAGGGATGAGGGGGACTGGGGGAGGGAGCAGGAATGGGGGGCCAGGGAATATTGTGACCAGTGGAGAGGAGAACGGCGGACTTTGCGCCGGGTGCGGGCGGCTCTCTGAAATGACCGGCGCTTGCGCACGTGTGTGTTCATCTGTGTGTCAGTCCCCTCCTCTCTCTGCATACGGCTGCTTAAGATGCTGAATCAGCTCGTTATCTGGTGGAGTCGTAGACAGAATGGGTTTAAATCTCAGCCACGCCGCACAGACCTCCCTCCCTCCATCCCCCTGCTTCATCTACTGTTGGTTTTCTCCTGTTTTCTCTAACTTTTATACACACACACACACACAATACACACACACACATGCGCACACACATTTATTAAAAATATTTTTTGTTTCTGAACGCAAGAAGATGTACTCCGACCCTGCGATCTAAAGGCCATTTACAGCCAGGGAACATGGTCCAGTTTTCTGAATAGCTGCGCCACAACTTTTGGAATAAAAAGACAGAGGCGGTTGAATTGTGACAAGAGCAGACGACACTTAGCAGGTTGTCAACACACAATCCGACACACTTCAAAAGCTTTTGCCCCCGTGTGTCTGTAATAACCCAGAGCTCCTTCTCATTATGACTTTTTTTGGTGAAGAGGAGCAGCTGGTGTTGAAGTGTGAACAGGGGAGGGTGGCGGAGACACGCCACTTCATTTCCATCAACTGGTAGTTCTATTGTCAACCCGGGCTTATGATATGATAGGCAGTGTGTTAAAGCTGGATTACAGCAGGTTAGGACCTGAGTCTGGATTTGGGCTTTACTACAACTGCAATTAGTTATGACCATTACCATCACCTAACACTCATTAGTACTAATATCATGGACAGGCTTAGCTCAGGAATTAACGTCCAGATGTGTACTTGTACAGGCACATACGCTCTGAAGTCCTGCCATTATTCAACATGCCCCCTTCCACCCATACATTTGCACCCCCTTCCTCCCGTTTCTCCCCATTTCCCCCCTTTTGTTCCCTTTACTCCCCCTTCCTCACCTTCCTCCTCATTCCTCCGCTTTCTCCCCCTTCCCCCTTCATTCCATTTCCTTTCCCGTCCTCCCCATTCCTCTGTCTGCCCTGCCCTTCCTTTGGCCCACATGTCCGGTGTGAAATGCACGCAACCATTTTAATATTTCAGACTGCAGTCGCTTAGCCACACACACACACACACACACACACACACACACACACACACACACACACACAGTCCCTGACATAGCTCAAAGAGACAGAGCGAGTGAGAGAGAAAAAGAGAGAGTTGGAACTGGGGTCCACTTACCAACCAAGAATTCACAAAATGGGACAAACACTTAACTGAAACTCTAAATCCTGAATTGTGCAAACATGTATTTGTGCCAAACTAAACATAAATATATTTGGTAACATTCAATAACATCCAATACATTAATTTAAGATGATCCTCTAAAACGAGCTGTTCGTGGTTATCTTCTGTTCACAAACCCAAAAAGATCCCACAGGACTCCGGGACACCAGGGCAGTTAGACACAACCCAATCAAGAGGCAGCAAAAAGACTATTATTGGACACAGTGGAGAGAATTAACCAAAACCATTTGGAAAGCTACCTCACCCTAAACAGAGAGTAGTTGGTGGCAATACTTTTCTTCATTTTGGTTCAGTCACAATAGCCAAGTACAGACTTAGAGAGTATGGCTTCTTTAAAGACAGGATATGTTCCCACTGTCCACAAAATGAGGTGGAAACAGAGAAGCACTTTCTAACCACCTGCCAAATGTATGACCACTGCCGTGACATATATTTCCCTCAGACCCACAAATCATTTTAAAATATCTATGGCTGTTCTGGGAAATTATGCAATGTGCAATAACAGCAGCAATATTTGTGAGCCATTGCCATAAGAAAAGGGCAACCAGAGGACCACAAACACTGCAAATATATTGTGTATGTTCATTTATCTTCTGTTCTGTCTCCAACTATTTACCCATAGTTGAAACGCGGTTCACATTATCCATCCGTGACCTAAAGACCTTTGTGAGGTGCAGTGTTTACTCCATTTTTAATTGGTTTTGTCTATGCTTTTTATTCTCATTTTGTGTCGTTTATTTCACTTGCTTTGGCAATGTAAACATATTTCCTGTGCCAATAAAGCCTCATTGAATTGCAATGAGAGAGAGAGAGAGAGAGAGAGATACGGGTGGCGACAGCTTCATAAATAGTCCATGAGAAATGGCCCCTCCTCTCCACAACCTGTCTTACACCCACAATGATTTATTGATTTCTATATTTGTCACATCAAAGTGAAAAACATTTTTTACCCCTTTCTTTATCTCTCTCTATGTCTCTTTCCTTTTCTTAGTCTCTCTTTTTCGGGTACTTTTTCTATTTTCAAACTCAATTTCTCTATCTCCTCTGCCAAAAAGCAACAGAGGACAAACTATCACCCAACTGGCTTAAAAGGGGGGGGGGCTTACATTGTATACTTAGGATAAAAGCTACAGTTAATGTTATGATTAGAATTAGATTAGAATTTAGGTAGTGGAGTTAAAGTACAAATTAGATTTAAGTTAGGTTAAGGTTGGTAAAAAAAAAGTAAGGTAAATCAATGATCCTAGCATGACGTCAAATCATCTTTTCTTTCATTTAAGTAGCAGACTAACTTCAATATTTTAAACTCAACCAGTATTTTTCTAATAATTGCTGTCATAAACTGTACTGTCTTAAATACGTTAAGCCAAATAACAAACTATTAAATAAAACAAACATTCACTCAATGTCAGACTGAGTCTTTTTTAAAGATTGTAATGGGAATAACAATAAAGCAGATTCATATTTGAACTCCTTCAAAAGGTCATAGTTGTTCATTTCCCGGGAGGACCTCTAAGAGTTCAGCTCGACAGAGTTTTTTTTACTGTTTTGTCATTAACAGAAGCTCTTATCCAGAACAATTAGGCAGAGAGAACAACATATCTTTCAACTTGCCAGCTTCTGGATTTCCTCTAGCAACATTTTGATTAGCGATCAGATGCTCAAACCTATTGGCTTTCTGCCCTCCTGTTGGTTTTTGCATTTCCAAATAAATCTTTAATATCCTCTGTCTGTCTCTGTCCCTTTCTTCACACTTTGTCCCTCTCCCTTCCCTCCTTAGCCTCTTTGTCCCTGTCCCCGAGTATTTTGGCAGACTGTCGATGCAAGCTATCAGTGTAGGGCAGGCCCAGTCAAGGGCCCTGACGATGTGTGTTGTGTGTCTGTGTTTGTGGGTGTGTGTTAGGGTGTTTGTCTGTGTGTGTGTGTGTGTGTGTGTGTGTGCTGTGTTTTTGTGTGTCTGTGTGTGGCAGGCCCAGTCAATGACCCTGACAGTGTGCAGTTATCGTCCTAATTAAGATGCCACACTTGAGTTAAACCGCAGCATTACGATTTGATGGGGAATTGATCAGAGTGTCAGAAGGAGGCGGAGAGAGAGAGAGATGGAGGGAATGAGAAGAGGTAAGGGGTTGAGGGGGATGGGGGAGAAAAGAGAAAGACTGACAAGGAGAAGGGACTGAGAGAGGACAGGGGTGGTGGAAAAGGAGAACAAGACAGGGAGATTGGAAAATGGAAAAGAGGGAACGGGTAAAAAAAGTGGTTAACAGGGATATCCTGTCTCTGCATCAATGATGTCTGAGTTAGAAGGTCAAAGGTTAAGATAATCCTTGAGTCCAGTTGATCACCTCAAATCTCTACTCAATGGATTTAATGATTGGTTACAGACAGAGTTGAGGAGTAAAAAAAAACAGTAACTATAATCAGTTACGTTACCAACTAAATTATTGTAATACTCTTGAAAATAATGTATGATACATTTTGGATTCTTTCAGTTGAATAGAATATGTGCGCAAAAGTATTATGACACGTTGTATGTGCGAACACACGTTGTATGTTTTAAAAACATCATTTGAGCCAAAATAACAATTTCGCCCCTCTGTTGTTGTGTGTGATCATGTGATTTTGTTATCTACTGTCGACACACCTTTCTTAGAACAATTATGGGCAATATGCCTACATGGTGTTATAACATTTTCAAGTTTGAAGGTTTATTTATCAAATGTACCGAACAACACAGTCAGGAAGAGTTACACTGAACTCAGACAGTAATTGTTTAGAAGATTAAGCAACTGTTAGATAGCTGTAACATGACGCTGCCTTCAGCGTAGGCGATATGGAATAGATGCTTTGGTTATCATTGGATGCTGACGACATTGACATTAAACTAAGAGTGCAGGTGTATAATCACAGTTCATGTCTTTAAATTGTGTTTTGAAAACCCATCGCATTGCAAACGATTGCAAAACGTGCCTGGGGTTTCTGCAACGTTTTTACAATGTTTGTGGTGTTGAGCATAATATCTGATTTCTGCAGATTTAGTGTATGCGCAAAAAGCTACAGATAACGGATATCCGTAATACAATAATGTCAATACACTTATATTACGGATATTTTTATATACAATAATGTCAATACACTTTTTGAGAAATGTATTCTTTATTCAGATTGAAAGTCACATTCTGGAACACCAATTTGTCTACTTAAGCCTCTTAATATGAAAGTAATCAGATTACTTTACTGTGTTTGAGTAATAAAAAGTTACATTACTGATTACAAATGTGGACAGGTAACACATAACTGTATTGAATTACATTTAATAAGTAACCTACCCAACCCTGGTTACAGACAGCTGTGTGTGTGTGTGTGTGTGTGTGTGTGTGTGTGTGTGTGTGTGTGTGTGTGTGTGTGTGTGGGTATGCGTGCAATGGTTTGTTTTATCAGAACAGTTGCATTGACTGAATGCACTAAAATCCCAGCTAACATTTCATGATAACACATTAGCCTATAGCTAATAATATAGACATAAACTGTCCCCAAACTCCACCCCATATGTAAGAATACATTAGAAACCATTACCACAAGGCATCAACGTCTTCTACACACTCTCACATAGATTATAGCATACACACCAGAAATACCCTAACCCACAGTTGTAAGCAGCATTTAGGAACATGCATTAGAGTGAGTGCAATGATGCATTTTCACACAGCTCACTAGACACATCCACAGCACACAACCCACACCCACACACTTGGCCAACAGAAACAGCAAAGTAACAGATCATACAGTGAGACGGATTTTCCATGAGACACTCTTACTTAAGGATCCAGGAGAGAAGGGCAAAGGTCATAGAAGTGAGGCAAAGCCTGTCCAGCAACCACAAACCATTACCATGCAATCAACCACCACCATGCGATCAAGCACCACCATGATATCAACCACCACCAACCGATCAACCACCACCATGATATCAACCACCACCATGATATCAACCACCACCAACCGATCAACCACCACCATGATATCAACCACCACCAACCGATCAACCACCACCATGATATCAACCACCACCATGATATCAACCACCACCAACCGATCAACCACCACCATGATATCAACCACCACCATGATATCAACCACCACCAACCGATCAACCACCACCATGAGTAAAGGAGGGGACTTTGTACACAGCCATGTGGGGCTCCAGTGCTCAGGCTTAGTGTAGAGGTGGTATGGATGCCCATTCTCTCCACTTGGTTGAGAATGGACAACCTCAATGCCACTACAATGGAACCGCCACCGCAATAGAACTTTCAATCCTTGAGGGGGCGTTAACAGACTATACAAGAGACAGAACCCCCGAAAAGCAGCAAGGCATGACGGTGTCTCCTTATCCACCCTAAAGATCTGCATTCTGCTGTGTTTACAAACATCTTCAACACCTCACTGGAGACATGCTGCATCCCGGCCTGTTTCACGTCCCAGTTCATAATCCAGTTCCCAAGAAGCCAAAGATCACAAGACTTAATGACTATAGACCCTCTATGGTCATGAAGTAATTTGAGTGCCCTGTGCTGTCCCACCTCAAGATCATCACAGAACCTCTACTAGACCCACTGCAGTATGCATTCACTTCACCTTCTCACATTTGGACTCCTTTGGAACCTACACAAGAATCCTGTTTGTGGACTTCAACACCGTAACCCTGCTTTGCTTCAGAACAAGCTATCCCAACTGGGAGTTCTCGAGTCCACATGCAGGTGGATCACATGAGGCTGGGGAAGCAACTGTCTGACCCCCTGACCATCAGCACTATCTCCCTTCAATGCTGCATCCTGTCCCCTCTACGCTTCTTCCTGTAGACAGCTGCACCTTTAGTCACCACTCTGTCAAGCCCCTGAACTTGCAAATGACACCGCCCTCATCTGATTTATTTCTGATATTTCTGGACTCTCAACACCCTAAAGACAGTGGAGATGATAGTGGACTTGAGGAGAAATCCAGCTGCCCTGGGTGGCTCCACAGGAAACTCTGTGGAGTCCTTTCGCTTTCGGGGCACCACCATTGCCCGATACATTAATTGGGAGCTGAACATCACCTTGCTAACACAGAAAGCTCAGGTGAGGATGTACTTCATGCGGCAGCTGAAAAAGTTAAACCAGCCAAAGACTATGAGGGTACACATCTATACTGCCATCAGAGAGTTCATCCTGTCCTCTTCCATCACCAACATCAAGGGCAGGCTGCAGCACATCATCCGCTTTAAAGAGGGTGATTGGCTGCAATCTGCCATCTCTACAAGACCGACACATCTCCAGGCAAAGGTAAAGAGTAAAGATTGGAGCTGATCCCTCTCACTTTGGAAATTAACCAATTAGAACACTCCCCTCTGGTAGAAGATTGAGGTCTATCAGGACCAAAATCTCTCACTACAAGAAGTTTCTTTTCTACAATGGTAGGCCTCATGAACTGCCCCTGTAGCCAAATTGACTATAGCTCGCTCCCCACATACACACAACCCTCAATTAGAGAAATATATGAACCCTGCTTGCATACATACAAAACCCTCAGCTAGACAAATCGATAAACCCTCCCCACGTACAACTATTTAACAGGGTAGCACGAAATATATTAATACAAATCAAATAAATGTTAAGACACATTACTAAAAACAGTATTGTGACCTAAATGTCCTTCGCTGGTCAGCTAACTTGATCAGTAAACCAAAAATCCACAGGGTCCTCAGAGTCAGTCTCCACATCAGACATCATGTCCTCAGTTGCCAAGTAAACCACAGCTTCTCTTCTCTTTAAATGTTCTGAGCAATCATGTGTCTGGGGTAGGGCTGTGGTGGTCGTGGACGTGTAGAATGGTTTACGTTTTGGTGACGTCTCTTCTCCCCATGAGAACGTTTGGTTCTCCTTCGTTCGTCAGCTGATTTGATCAGGTACTCAAACTGAGCAAAGTGCCAGCTCGGTGAGGAAACCAAAAGTCCACTGGGGTCCTCTGGGTCAGTCTCCATCTTGTCCTCGGTTTTCCCGGCAAACCGCAGCTTCTCTTCAGCGGAGAGTTCTTTCAACCGACTAGCCAAAGCCTGTGAAAGTACTGTAGACAATAAACGGACAATGTCAAAGTGGTAAATTGTCAAACTGCAAAAATGTAGAGCTGTTCAAACAGTACAACAAAGTCAACCTCTTCACGTTTAAGGAAGCTAATGTGATGGTGAGGTGACCGACAGCTCTGTCGCCTCCCGCTCTTCCTGATTTCCCAATGGTCACAAACTCATCCCGGTCTCCTTCATTTGTCTTGTCCCCTATATATACATATATACGCTATCGAACTTACTGCTAGCTAATGCAAGCTCGACTCTTAGTCTGACCTTGATTTCGAGTACCAAAATTACTTGGGCTGCCTTGACCTGTTGTCGCGTTTTAAGTAAACATTTCCATGGCTTGGCGAGTTGAATAGAAATTGTTGCAATGAATTCTCGATGCTGTAGTGATGTTAGATTTTGATTATTTTTTAATCACGACCAGTAAAACACATTTACAATAACGAGGTGAAAAGTTTACTTTTCAGCAGGATTGTAGTCAATTCCAATCGTCTTCATTTCATTGGTCATTGAAAAGTGTCACGCCTTGACTCCTATTTTCAATCACTACACACCACGAGTGTGGCCAGTGCCACATTCATTTGGAAAATTCAACATACTAGCTAAGACAAAAGCAGAAAGGAAATCAACAGACTGAAACTGGATTCTATTTCCTGCCCGTTGACATGTCTGTAGTGAAGCCTATGAATAATCTACTGGGGACAGCAAATCTTGTTTTCAATGTGTGGAAAAGGATTGGTGTCCTGTATGATGAAATACGGAGCTTAATTTATGTCCTGAAAACTCCTGCAGATATAGGCCACCTACCTGCCAGTCTCTCATCAGGGTTTTCTTATTTCAATGCACATGCGTGGAAAAATTTGACATGTATTTACTCATTGTTTGCTTTTAAGGACATGTGGAGGAAACTTCTTCTCAAAGCCCGCAACATCTTACGTACAAGATGTATAGCAAAGTAACAAGTTGGAAAGGCACATCACCACTTCAAACATTTCATGGTTGTATGGAAAACAAAACTGCACACCAAATATAGACCTTCATAGCCACTTGAAGAAATGTGTATTGGACTTTGGCCCAGTACACGGTTTTTGGTGCTTTCCTTTTGAATGAGCCAATGGTTTTATACGTGAACAAAAAACCAACAATCATAGCATCTCATTTCAGTTTTTGAGAAAGATTTTAACTGCCTAAATTAACAGTATAGTTTGGCCTATTGACTTTGATGATATGAGACATTTATAAGCTGGAGAAAATTATGGAGATGACGATCATATAGGTTCTGATGGTGTCAAGTGCTTGTATGCCAATGGATACCGGCCCGATGCCACGGGGGTCAAAAGAGGCCCACTCAGATAGAATCCGTGCCCCCCCAGTATTGTTTCCCCATAAACACTGCATATTGTATCTGAATCAGATACAGTGGCAGGGCTGCAGGAAGAGCAGCTGTACCTGGTCCCATTGTCACAGTGATGTGTCAGCTGATAGGTCAATCATATCAAATGAAGATAGAGAGGATCTGTTTAGGGTTTTCACATTGTTATATCCAAATGTGGATCTTACCATTGTTCAGTTGACAGAACAGGATCAAGTGGTCTACATGTTGAGAGAGCTTTTAATCACTAACCAAATTAGACGTTTTCACTCATCATGTGTACTTGCTAAGTGGTTTGCAACTAACGTACAAATAGAAGAACCTCATATTCAACCAGATGCAGATTTAACATCAGGCATAGTAACACAGTTGTTCTCTTAAGATTTGCTTGTTGGTACAGCAAATGGAGAAAAAAAAATCTAAAACCACAGCTCACGTAAATTGGTTACAAAAACTAAACGATGGTGTTGGAGACGTGGGTTGCCAGGCAGTCGTGGGTGAAGAGAGAATACAGGAGCAAGCTTGGCACACTGCCCTGGGAGGAGCCAGTACTGAGAGTCAGTGAAGAGGAGGTGGTGCTGCCCATCCGTACCACCTGGGGTCTGCCCGTCAGGACGTTCAGGATCAATCTGCACATAGAAGGGTTGAGACCCAGATCCCTGAGCTTCACCGCCAGCTTGTGGGGCACAAAGATGTTGAAGGCTGAGCTGTAATCAATGAACAGCATTCTAACATATGTGTTCCTCTTGTCCAGATGAGAGAGTGCTGTGTGGAGGGAATAGAGCCATTGAGCATGTTTAGGATGCTCTGGATCGGCGTATACGACAGCGTGTTCCAGGTCCTGCCAATATCCAGCAACTTTGCCCAGCCATTGAAGAGGAGTGGATCTACATTCCACAGGCCAAAATCAACAACCTGATCAACTCTATGATAAGGAGATGTGTTGAAATGGTGGTCACACCAGATACTGACTGGTTTTTGGGCCACCCTCAATACAATGAAACTGCAAATTTTTGAGTGGCCTTTTATTGTGGCACACCTAAGGCACACCTGTGCAATGCTCATGCTGTCTGATCAGCATCTTGATATGCCATACCTGTGAGGTGAATGGATTTTCTCAGCAAAGGAGAAGTGCTCACTAACACAGATTTAGACAGATTTGTGAACAATAATTGAAAGAAATAGGCCTTTTGTGTACCTTGAGGATGTCTTAGATCATTGAGTTTAGCTCTTGATAAATGAGGGCAAAAACAAATGTGCTGCGCTTATAATTTTGTTTAATGTATATTTCAGTGTGTTAAAATGGACATCATTATTGTATTTAAAATAAGTTCTAAAGTTTTTTGTAATTTTCAATAACAAGTTATGGCAATGAAATGCTTGGTAAAAAAGTTACAGTAATTCTAGGATAACGTATAAAGTAAGATTGTATACAACATGTTGAAATGTGGGTCAATTTTCACTCTTTTCATTAACATTTTGTGTCCTAAAGTATAACAAATGTGGTTCCAAAATAATTTACTAAGCATACAGCTTTTTAACTTTAGGTTGCCTGCTCAGTGTAACTGCTGAAATTTGAATGAGGACAAAAGTGTTAAGAGCTAATTTGCATGTGCAAAGATGAAGGAGTTTCCAGAAAGGTCAAACACTGATGGCTTACGACGGCTTACGATGGCTTTCTTATGGCTTCTTACAACTCTGTACTGACCTTTTAACTTGTCATGATTTCAAAGATTTTTACTTGTATGGACTCTAAAACAGGCCTTTTCATGCAGTGGTGATATTAATCACCACCATTCTATCAACCACCACCATGATATCAACCACCACCATGCTATCAACCACCACCATGAATCAACCACCACCATGATATTTTACCATCACCATGTTATCAACCACCACCATGATATTTTACCATCACCATGCTATCAACCACCACCATGCTATCAATCACCCCCATGTTATCAACCACACAACAACCTTGAAGCCTTTTTCTTATATCAAATGGTTCATTTGGGTGCATTATTAATGTTATCAATATGTGATCAAAGCATTAGGAATTCCAATCAATATTTCAGCAAGCTCATTATGAATAGATTATCTGACAAGATATTTTAGATCAGCACAACAGACTGAAAGAAGTCAAAGTGTAGATGTAGAGGACTGCCACCCCATCCTAGCACAGTAAGTAAATAGGTTTGGCAGCTCTGCGACTGATGTGGCGGGCATCAACACACATCTTCCCTGTTCTCCTCTGACGTCCTACTGATGTTTACCGTACGTCTGTCGTGATGACCCTGATCTCTGAACGGCCAGAAAAGGCCCACGGAGGAGCTGTCAACAAACCAACTAATCCGTGTTGTCATTGATGTGTTCATCACACTGTTTCAGTGAAACATCCCAGGGCACTTTGCCGGGGCGACGTGAATGACACCTGACAAGTGGACATGGAACAGTCTGACCGGGAAAAGGCACGAGACGTGACACTGGAGAAGCCTGTAGAGAACCCAGAAAGCCCTGAGGTTACAACCGCAATATGAAACAAAACACTGGCTAAAGCTTGGCCCGCTTACTTGTCGAAGAAACTGATTGGAACTCCCCCTGGAAAATATCCCATCTGCTGAAACATAATAGACTATTATGTAATCAATGGAAAGAAAAGAAAGACGACTAGTTCACAATGGTGGTGTGGCCCTTGTTATGTCATTTAGGTGTGACCACTGGGATCTTTCTGATCTGAGTGATTCAGAATGATAATGCTCTGAATAACATTGAAATCATTTAGCAAGGCCACCATTTAAAAGGCATATACCAGTCATTGGTGGCCACTGATGGATGTCATCATTATCATCATCATCATCAGTGTAGAGAGGTTCCACAGCAGCGCATGCTTAAACGATTCTCTATATGTATAACCGGCAAAGGTAATCTCCCCAAAAAGAATGCAATATCACTCCATCCCTCGCTCCTTCTCCTTCAGTCTCTACGCCCCAATCTCTCCCTCCCTCTGTCTCCCCTGTATGTCTCTCTCTGTCCCCTTTCACTCATCCCCCTTTTCCGAAGGGGGAGCAGAGCTGTGGTATCGACTAACCATCAAATCTCCTATCTATGCGGTGGGCCATTTCTCCCTGTCTCAGCAGTCCACACCTCCTCCATTACAGCCCATAATCCCATCTACACAGGCAAATGACCCATCTTGGGGGGGGGCAAAAAGAGAGTGACAAGGAGAGAGAGAGTCAAAATCGGGATTTTGTCTTGTGAGTGACAAGGAGAGAGATAGGTACAGATGTGATTTTCGCTTTTATTATATTTTTTCAAGGTCAGAAGAAATTGAATATGGTGATAATGCCTTTTTTTTAAATAGAATGCCCTGAATGTCAGCCTGTTTGGGTGGGATGGTACATTTGGCCTACTGAATGATCTCACTAGGCTTATTTGATTACAATAGACCTATAGCTGGCCAGCTGGATGAGGTTTGAGCAAGAATTAGGTTTGTGCATGGAAAAGGCTCCAGATTAGTTTCCTAACACAGTCTGACTGGACATTTCAATGGCCAAAATAATTTGTTAGAAATATGTTTTTTTTATATGCGATGTTGGTCCAGTTTGAGTTAAAGTCTAGAGTGAAGTGATGGTAAACCCATCACATCACTCTAGACTTCACTCTAATGTTCAAATTCAGGTATTGTTAGCACCACAAAAGTGCAGCCAAAGCTCAACACTGTCAATCTTACTGTGCTACAATCTTTCACCGCAAAACAACTTTGACGGCGAAATGTATGACTTCCATTTGTGATGGGTAATTATGGAATGATGAGATACCGTTGATCATTAAACCAATTCATTTTGAGTTTTAAAGGTATGTAGGTATCGCCCACCCGTTTTTAGTCATTAGAAATGACTGTGAAATTAATATATACAGATTGAAATGAATTAATGGAGTATATGGGCGGATTTACACATACAAAATATCTGTTTCTACAACAACCACAGAGAGCTATTTAGAGCAAAATGCTAAGAAGTTACGTTGTCTCACAGACTAGAAAAATCAGGTACACATCGATTGTTCAGGTGTTCATTCTGAGTGGTTAATTGCCGGATCAGTGCTTGTCCCAAGTGCTATTGAGACCCTCTGAGCTGCATGCTTGTTTCTCGTCCAAGCCCTGGAGAGCAACAAGCCTTGTTGATGGTAACAACGCTTGCTGTTACCCTGATTGGCCGGTTTTCAATGAGTTTTCTGGCTTTCTTTGAACTTGGAGGGATGTTTAATTTTGACGGGAAACTTGCTGAACATCATGGCTTCCTGCCAGAATACCCCCCTGAACCTCCCAATCAGTTATGGTAGCAGTTGGTAACACCATAGTCTGCAACGTCTCAAGACAGTTAGGAGAGACAGGGAATAAGATGAGGGAAAATGAGAGAGAGGAGAGAGAAGAGGGAAAAACTGGGACAGAGGTAGCCAGAGAGGAAGGGAGAGGCTGAAGGCTGGTGTCTGTCGGCATGGGAACTGTCTGTTTGGCAGCCATAAGTCCTGGCAAACGAGCCTTCTGATCCCCTGCCTCCTACGTCCTTTATGGGTGCTTGGGGAGACAATGGGGCGATGCAGACCCCCCTTGATCATCCCCCATCCACTGCACACACACACAGCTGGGGCGTAGTGGCAGGGAGTCCCCATAAAGCCAAGGTTAATACTTCTCTCTTTTCATCCATCACTGAGTAACAGACTGTCTTCTCTTACTGTGACCACGCTGTGTGTGTGTGTGTGTGTGTGTGTGGGTGTGTGTGTGTGTGTGTGTGTGTGTGTGTGTGGGTGTGTGTGTGTGTGTGTGAAAACAGGCCAAATGATGCATGTTTTTAGATGGTTTCCAAACGAGGGCCAATCTTTCTTACACTCAATAAGAAGTCGTTAGTCATTACTCCAACGGAGAGGTCAGTAGCCATGGAGACAATGACGTGGTCAGAAACATGGACGACAGAAATGATTGACAGATTGACAGAGAGACTTGTGGCAAAGTCTGCGTGACAGAGAGAAAGTGAAAACATGGTCTCACGAACACAGTGTTCTGCATTCACATTTTCAAAAGTACATGTAGCTTTAAAGACCCACATGTAATATCCCAGAGACAGTTAACCCTTCAATAGATCAATCTTTCTTTCAAGACTTTTTGAGAAGGACATTGTCTCTTGCTGGAAAGTGGTTTTGATCTCATGTGGTCCAAATTTGTTTTAATATTAAGCTGACCCATTTTCCAACCTTTGAAGGAATATATTCAATAATACATGTTTCATTCATGTCCAGCACGGAAGTACTAGTTATTAAACCAGTTCCTCGGCCACTATTAGTATGTTACATAACTGTCGTCAGAATGCATGATTATGTAGCTAGCTGCTGTACGCTTGGATGTCCTGATAAGGATTTAAAGTGGGCACTGTGTGTGCCAACCGCGTGTTATGTTGCAGAATGCATCGCTATGTGCACTGCTTTCAGACTGTGTGCTACTGTGTGCTGCTCTTCACTTTGCAAAAAACGTACCAAAAAAATTGCTTACGTTTCAGTTACAGACGTTTTCAGAAGGGGTATGAGGTATGCCTGTCTGGTGTGAAATATAAGTTAGGATATGGGGAGATGTTTGGTAAACTCTATAGTATATGTAAATGCACATTGTGACAACTGTTGCTTTATAAAATGAATATTATTGATTGATTTTGAAATGTGGTGTATGTGAGTTAGAGGCCGCAACTTATACCGCTTGATCACTATTGACCTGGACAATGTTCTACAACTGTAAAAAGGTATTTTAATGAATGAAAGTCTGACATTTCTTAAGGTTGTGCATATTGTTGTGAGTCACAGTCAGGGTTGGTTATTTTAACAATAAGTCCTGAAGTGATGTGGTAAGGCACGAGGCCAGTAGAGTGTCACTTAACTGTTTGCTACTGTACAGGCACGATGCAACTAAGAGTGCCGGGATGCAACACTTACTTGGCAATACTTCATAAACCCCCAACGTGTCTTTTTTGCTCTATTAAACTGGTTTCGCAGTAGAACAGGAAAAATATGTTATGTTGTACTTTTAGTATGCTGTAATGTATGTTCAGACAATTTGGGCATGGACTCCGCAGTTTATTATAAAGGTCATATTCCTATCCAGACATCCTCCTGGTAAGAGACACGATACATACCTCTTTCCTATTAATTGGGGGTGTTAAACATACATATTTTAGTGACATCCATGAAGAGTGAGCGAGGTACTGACTGACTGTCTACCTCTTGTTTGATAGCGTAGTGGTTAGAGTCGTAGACCTCCATGCAGTGGGACGGGTGTTACAGCCTCAACACTAACAAAACAAATAATGCATCAGGATTTGTTCAGGATCAATAAAGACTTCACTGGCTACAGCCATCAGTCGCTATGTTATAGTAAGACTAAAATGAAATTGTTTATGGATATATTGCGACAATTTAACACAAGGCTTAATAATGGTGTCTAGCTAAATAGTCGAATTAGGTGTGATGTTAATGCGTGACTAGATGATCTAAGTTTAAGAAGCTATACTGACACTGCACACGTAAACAAATTAAAAATCTATGTTAAAGTAAGCCTAGGACCAAACTGTTTACAGTTATATTGCGACTATTAGCCTACTGGTGGATTTTTGAAGTACACGTCAGTGCATGATTTTCGGGGTTGTCCTTAATCCCAACCCCTTGTGCAGTAAAAGGAATATCCCAGACCTTCAACATTTTGACCCAGGTTCTCTCAGAAATATTTCACCACTCTGTACTTTTCAGCTGTAGCACAGCAATACATATGCACCCTGTAATACCAAACACATATATTTAAGAGAATAATTGTATTACGTGAACCTATTACGTGACCCATGGAGTGATTGGAGTCATTGTTTTCATTATAGGTGCTGTATAGCTATTCGCTAACCACCCAAAATTATCTATCTCAAGAGTACGCTTTCGTTCTGTTAATAAACATTCTGTTGTCCACATTATTTCAGCAAAAATTTACTGGCTGAGATAAAAGTTGCGTTCCTGCTGTTTAAATAGCGTAATTGTTAATGACTGTCTATTACATAGAATACTGCAGATTGAAGCCAGCCAAGGACAACAACATTCATCTATTCTAACTAGGCTTGTGTTGTTCCTTTTCTGGGTTGTGTTGTTCCCTTTCTAGTTTGTTTCACGCGGGGTGGTGGTTGGAGGGCCTCAAACTGGAATCTGCGTCAGGCCTCCAGAATACTATGTGTCTTTGGTTCTCCCCAAAGAATGTGCCATTCTTTATTTATTGACCTAAAGGAAATTACTGCACATTCAATTGTAGACTCTAACTGATGTGACTCATCAGGAATTCTTTATAGACAGCTTGATTAAAGTTTTGGAAATCCAAACATGAGATGGGTTTTGGAACAATGAGTGCTTTGTTGTCGTGTCGTGTATATTTGACTTGATGCTTGGTTTGTGGACAGCCAGTCCTACAGCGTGTCATTTAGAATATGTTACAGTCTCCACTGAAAGCAGGGACCTAATTGAAAGACGACAACAAATAAGGAACAAATATTCTTCTTTTTTCTTTCATGTGTTTTCAAGTCTGCCAACTAAGTTTAAGACTGTTGGACAATTTGAACAATAAATCCTGGACTTAAAGAAAACGTACAGGGTATTTTGTAGTTAAAAAGAATTATTAACCTAAACAAATTGCCCAGCAGTTTTTTAATGAGTAGTAAATTGCTAAATGCACATGTCCTTAACATTGTAGTAAATGTGTTCATGTGTGAAAGATGACCATATAAACATGACAGAATGATTTTAAGAATACCACAACAGTTCTGTGAATCCCATCTGAAATGAATACCACTGTCATTGAAAGTAGGAATTATGCCAATGTGTTATGTCAATATGTGTTACAATTTGTAGTTTAGACTATTAATTGCAGTGTTATTTATTTTATGACCGGCTGCATTTTGGCTCTACAAATCTGGCCCAAGGCCAAACGTAGTGGCCCAGCTGTTGTTTAACTGGCTTGCTGTGTGTTTTGCTATATGGGTGGTTTCATCAATCTAATAAAACAGTACTTCAACCCAATGTGATCATGCCCCTACATGACTATAAACCAATATGGTGTCCTGTCACATTTAAACAGGGACCTGCCTCTTAAGCCCTCTTTTCTTCCATCCCCTTGTCTCGTCCTTCAACCTTTCTCTGCCCCTCCTTTACCACTGCTCCTCTCCTCCCCCAGAACCCTCTTCTTTCACCTGTTGTTCTCCTCCTTATCCACCTCCTCCTTCACCGGTCTCCAGACTTGAGGCATTTTCTCTCTGCGTGAGTGTGTCTCTGTGTGGTTGTTCTAATGTGTGGTTTGTGTCTGGTGTGTGTGCGGGTGTGTGTGAGTGTGTGTGTGTGTGTGTGTGTGTGTGTGGGCGTGTGTGTGTGTGTGTGTGTGTGTGTGGGCGTGTGTGTGTGTGTATGGCGGGTGGAAAGTGACTTTATATGGCGGGTGGAAAGTGACTTTAACAAGCTATAGAATCGACCTAACGTGTATACAACCGCCAATGCGACCGCGTATGCGTCTATACGCGTATGCAACCGTGTATACGTGTATCCGTGTAAGCACCCAGGTATAGGCGCTTCTATACACGTTTAGGTGTAGCGTCAGTATACGCGCTCAGACGACTGCTTCAGTCGACT
>JACXGJ010012518.1:0-17760 GCA_016801105.1 Esox niger
GTAACCCTGTCTCGGCCAACACACGGTAACCCTGTCTCGGCCAACACACGGTAACCCTGTCTCGGCCAACACACGGTAACCCTGTCTCGGCCAACACACGGTAACCCTGTCTCGGCCAACACACGGTAACCCTGTCTCGGCCAACACACGGTAACCCTGTCTCGGCCAACACACGGTAACCCTGTCTCGGCCAACACACAGTAACCCGTGTTACATTATAACATGCCAAATGTGGCGCCGGTTTCATGCGGCATATGTGGAAGGAAAGCATCATTCAACTCCTCCTCGGACAAGTCCGAAAATCTATTCTGAGGCAGATTGTCAGGCACCTGATAGCATTCAAACGGAGGCATTGAGTGAGTCAAAGGAACAGATGTGCGGTCAGCCAGGTGAGTCATATTTCACTCGCCGCTGATTTGAACCCACCGGTCATGAGTGCCAGTCCCTTGACACTCTTGAAGCTCAACGCTGGAAAACCTTGACCCCCGTTTCATCTATTCACTAGTCAAGAGCGTTCAGGCTGACATCAACGGCTCATGTACTTGAAACCTTAAGCTGTGCTCCTCTGAGAAATACTGATTATCAAAAGATGATTAATTTAAAGGAAATCTGTGCTCAGTTCTGACCGGCTGAAAAAGCTATTTGACAGCAACGACCCATTTTCTGTCTGTAAAGGCGTCAGAGATCACAAACTACAAACCTAAGCCTGTGCTATTGATGTGGAACTGGGACTGCTGAACAAACTCAACCAGTCTCTCAATCACCTGGATACTTAACTTCTAAGTGCTGGGGTGGTAGTGTCCCCCCCCCAGTACACATAGGGTAGAATGGAGAAGTACCTCCTCCAAAAATAAAAACATTTAACCAATATTATTTAAAGATGATCTATTAAAAAAATGTAACATTAAATATGAACACCCAGTTACGTAATTTCCATGGAAACATGTTTGTTTTCTTAATAATAAATAACCAGAAGAAATTGCTCCCTTAGACAATAAAACTCTAAAAATGGAAGTTCCATGCGGGTTTCTAATGTTTGCCCACTCTGAGAACAATGTGAGAAATTAGACACTTTCCCATGATTACCTTGTTCTGTGCTCCTCACAGCACTTGCCAAAACGGCACAAATAATCAATGAAAGGATAACGCTTGGAACTTACATTTTTATAGTTTCAACTGTTGGACCGATCTGCATAAAACTTTGAATGTCGCATCAATGGATCCATGTCCTCCAAAGCTATAGTTTCCAGCACTCTAAAACATGTGGTTGTGTGAAGGGTTTTTGCTGGTTGAACAACACCACCAGTGAGCTATACTGAACCACACTTTAAAGATATTATAACATGGCGTCACTGTGAGGCATTTTCGTTGTTGTGTTACTCATTCTTTTCTCATCTCTTCTGCTGACCATATTTATTTCCCATTATAGTCTAATCTCTTTGTCTTCTGATCATTTTCCTAATTCTTCTCATCTCTCCTCCTGCTGACTAGATCATTTTCTCATACCTGTCTCATCTCCCCCCTGCTGACTAGATCATTGTCTCATACCTGTCTCATCTCCCCCCCTGCTGACTAGATCATTGTCTCATACCTGTCTCATCTCTCCTCCTGCTGACTAGATCATTGTCTCATACCTGTCTCATCTCCCCCCCTGCTGACTAGATCATTGTCTCATACCTGTCTCATCTCTCCTCCTGCTGACTAGATCATTGAGGCGGACTACAACGCCACATGGGTGCATCGGTACGGGGAGCCCATCTCCAGCAGAACCCTCACCACTCTCTGGTCCCTGTCGGTAGCAATCTTCTCAGTGGGAGGCATGATGTCCTCCTTCACTGTTGGGGTCGTCTCTGAATGGCTAGGGAGGTAAGACAGATTGTACACACACACACAAACACACACACAAGTGGTCGGACACACACATAGTAGGTATAAGCACACATATGCATACAGGTGCAGACACACTTGTTCATGTCACAGCTTGTATCTTATTTTGCAATGATGTAGGTGCATGTATGTATTCATTACACGCAAACCTAGGCAGAGGCTCACATGATTTAGTTTAGACATAGATAGGCCTACACAATACTTATTTACCTTTTGCATCATCAGATCCAACATGGCTCCCTTTGGAGAGTGTCAGAGACTCAATGAGTGCGACTGTGTCAGTCAGATCCAATATGGCTCCCTTTGGAGAGTGTCAGAGAGTCAATGAGAGCGACTGTGTCAGTCAGATCCAACATGGCTCCCTTTGGAGAGTGTCAGAGAGTCAATGAGTGCGACTGTGTCAGTCAGATCCAACATGGCTCCTTCGATCTTGTCAGTGGGAGAAACTTAGACTAGTTACAGAATAGAGGCTTGACCTAGTTTCACTCTGTAACCTGAGTAAGGATGCCATTTAGAGACTGACCCAGAGCCCTCCGTGATTGACAGGAGATTCCAAAAGAGGTGGCCAGAGAACCTCCCTGTTTTGTGGTGAAAGTCTGCCACCTAAGGGCTGAATGATGGAATGATCAAAGACCTATTCTATTATTGTTTATTTACCAGGTACATATGCTGAGAACAGATTCTAATATACAGCAACAACATGGGAGCAACTAGAGTGTCTTGTTCAGGAACAGAATGACAGAGGTTTTACACCCCACCCGGTCAGGAATTTGGACTAGCAACCTTTATTGACTGGCCCGGTATTTTTGACATCTAGTCTACCCTGTCTTATAGCAAAGAACATGAAATATCCACTACTGTTGAATTAACCACCCAAGGATGAAATCCCTTCAAGGTTCACTAGTATTCCAGCTATAACCATGACACGCGTCCTCCCTCTGGCAGGAGGAAAGCCATGCTCATAAACAACATGTTTGCGTTCATTGGAGGAGGTTTGATGGGCATGGCCAAGCTCTGCCGGTCGTTCGAGATGATGATCCTGGGTCGATTCGTCATCGGCGCTTACTGCGGTGAGAACAACTCCGGTGGATTTGATTTGGTTAAAATGTTGTCTGTTGCTCGTTGTTCAAATGGCTTTTCCTTATGATGTGGACAGCTTGTATCAGCTTATATCATACAGTTCCAGTGGACTGTTGCTGTCTGTTTTGTTTCACCTTGTTCCTGTTCCTGAGTCTTAGACTTATCCTCTCCCACTCAGGGTTGGCGTCGGGTCTGGTGCCCATGTACGTGGGCGAGATAGCACCGACCAGTCTCCGAGGGGCGCTGGGTACTCTCCATCAGCTGGCCATCGTCACAGGGATCCTCATAGCACAGGTACAGATACATGTCCCGGCTGACTATGCTCCTCCCAGCGCAGGGCTGTCAGGGAAAATGTATGAAGTAAACAAAATATTAATATTTTTGGAATATACAAAACTTAAAGTTGAGGTATAGATAGTGAAATACCTCCAAAAGTAATACAAATAATTTATTTTTACTTCACAGCACTGCTTTCTTCCTTCCTAATCTTTCTATTGACTTAAATATCCTCTCTCCATCTCTTTCCCCCTCATTCCTTTTCCCTAGATCCTGGGTCTGGAGTCTCTGCTGGGCAGCGAGGAGCTGTGGCCAGTACTGGTGGGTCTGACCGTTCTGCCCACTGTCCTGCAGATGGGGCTGCTGCCTTTCTGTCCTGAGAGCCCCCGCTTCCTGTACATCATCCGCAGCCAGGAGCACCACGCCAAGAGTGGTGAGCCACCAGTCACAGCCCCAACACTCTAATGGCCTCTTCTGCTGCTCTTCTTTGACAGTTATTACCTCACAAGTGAATGGGGCGACATCCAGTAAAATAACACGCCCACACAGACCATTGCCCGTTACTCTCATTCCCAACATTCCCCAGGCTTAAGAAGGCTGACGGGCAGACAGGAAGTGGGCGACATGCTGGCGGAGATGAAGGAGGAGAAGAGGAGGATGGACATGGAGAGGAAGGTGTCCATCGCAGAGCTCTTCCGCTCCAACATGTACCGGCAGCCCGTCGTCGTCGCCATCCTGCTGCAGTTGTCACAGCAGCTGTCCGGGATCAACGCTGTAAGTGATGGAGGTGAAGACTTGGTAGAAGAGTGTTGCAGTGTCAGTGGTGTCCCTGTTTAAACTTTACCTCAGGCAGATTTTATTTGACCATATTGGAAAATATATTTTATTTGTCTGTATTGGAAAATGTTGTTTTCTTTTTTGATCTTTGCCAAATGTCATGACCATGCCTGTTTCATATTTCTCTCCACTCCAGATATTTTACTACTCCACCAGTATCTTCCAGAAGGCGGGGGTTCAAAGCCCTGTTTACGCCACTATAGGAGCCGGCGTGGTAAACTGTGCCTTCACCGTGGTCTCGGTACGCTAGCATGGCACTGTCACCAGGCGCCACCATTACTGTCTAACACCTTTATCACTGAACAAACAAGATAATCTCCAGGGCCAGCCGGCCCTTGTCTTTTCCAGCCTTATCCAAATAGGGCAGGTTTGGTTTGCCAGGTCTAAACTGCATGCATTGTTGTACATTATTGACTGTGTTGGCTGAACTGAAGAATCACCTTTGATTTTCAAAAGACGTAACCCACCTCTGATTAAGCCCTCAACAAAAACAGACTGGTGAAGTACCTCAGTTTAGTGGGAGTCGCCTGCAAACTTTCCCCTGCATTGGGAATGTAGCCCTGTCGTTAATGACCCATTTGTTGTCCTATTCCCGTCCAATCAAAAGCTCTTCCTGGTGGAGAGGATGGGCCGCCGGACGCTACACATGCTGGGGCTGTCCGGAATGTGCGGCTGCGCTGTTGTCATGACTGTGGCGCTCAGCCTATTGGTCAGTCCCACACGTGCATATTAGTACCTCTACTCACACCATTGTTCAGTTTACCAATCCAATTTAGCCATGCACCCATACACGGTGTGGTAGATTTGGTGCCCCTGTTCAAGTCAATGCCGCCATATTGGGTGAAATTCTGTCTGTTTCTATGCAGGATAGCGTTCCCTGGATGAGCTACATCAGCATGCTGGCCATCTTTGGCTTCGTGGCCTTCTTCGAGGTGGGCCCTGGCCCGATCCCGTGGTTCTTCGTGGCTGAGCTCTTTTCCCAGGGACCTCGGCCCGCTGCTATGGCCGTGGCCGGATTCGCCAACTGGACGGCCAACTTCATTATCGGTTTTGGCTTCCAGTATGTTGCGGTAAGTGACGGTTACTTTGGTGATTTCTTTGGTGTACTGGGATGACTGTCGATTGGATTGTGTGACTGCAGAATATTGTAAAGTGGTGCTGTCAAGCACAAATGGGAGATGTGCCAATGTTAGCAACTTACTACATATCAAGACTAAAACGAGATGCTAACATCTGTAAGCGGATGGTGCATGACCCTGTTAACTGAACGTCTTTCCCTCTTTTCTGGACCGTTCTGTCGCTCCACAGGAGCTCTGTGGGCCGTATGTCTTCCTCATCTTCGCCGCCCTCCTGCTCTTCTTCCTCATATTCACCTTTTTCCGGGTGCCAGAGACACGGGGCAAGACGTTCGACCAGATCTCCTCAGGCTTCGGCCAGGCCTCACCCATGGACATGGACATGGAGCTTGACAAGCCCAGCACAGAGCTGGACTACCTGGGGGGGGAGGGATCCCTAAACTGAGGGGGGGTCTCCGTAAAGGGAATCGGGAAAGACGGGGGCAGGACTCAGACCCGCTCTTGGGTGTTGCGGGAGGGCAGGGAAACTCATCCAAGGAGTAGAAAGGGGTTCTATGGGTAGACTTGGGGCCGGATTCACCCCAAAAAATTAAATATAAGGATCCTTTCACTAATTTGTCTTTTGGCAAATCGAACTGGTATAGAGGGGGGGGTGGGTGGGGTCGCGTTTGGATCGAGGAACAGGGCAATGGATCCTGGACAGAACGGAACCTGCGTTCGGTGCAGTGGATGCCACTGGGAAATTGCAGAATCGGGGGTCGCAGGATTTGATTCGAGGAGATTTCACAACGTGATGGAGCGTTGCACCAACGGTAAACACCATGGGAAGAGGAGGGCGGGAGATCACCAGAGGACTTGGGTATTCCTGCACTTTATCTACAGGACACAGGTTTTCAGAGTCCGAGAAGCCAACTAACAGCCAGAGAGGGTTCCTGTACCTTTTATAGTGGGCAAAGCTATGGTGTTGTCAACAGATGTGTATGGTATTAATTTTGATCGAGTTAATGCGCAATTTGGAGTCTGGTAAGACTTGCTAGTCCACATCTGGCAAAAACATCCCTCTTTGGAAGCAATCATACACATTACATTTCACAAACTGGACAGTGAGACTTGTTGCAGCCTACCCAACAGGAACAATACTGTCACTGAGAACATCATGTAGTCTGTTATGTATATAAATGTATTTGGAGAAAAACTATACAAGGGTCAACGAACACCAACTTCTCCCACTCCAGAGTGTCTGGTTTCAATATGACACTGGGCCATGTGCACACTAAGAATCTTAGTGGTTTCCAAAAAGTTGACCTCAAACCAGTTGAAATACAATAGGCCTTGGTTTGGTTGCTTCTGCATTGGCAAGCTGTCCTCAAACTATTGTGTGAGGTTTGCAGTCCATTCTGTATATGGTTTGACTCTTCTTGAAGATTTGTAGCTACAGAGCAATTGTACAAAGCGGATGTGTAATTTATATCAAGTGTGAATAATGAAGTGTTATCTTGGTTTGTGTGAGGAGTACCCGATTTGACAAACAGGGGCAACATTTTAGACAGCCCTTCTGTTATTGCTATGATTGGTCAATTTGCTTACATGTGCTTTTTTTTAAATAATTTTGATTTCCTATTATAGCATACAAGTGAGATGCTGCCATTCTAGATGCTGCTGGAAGTAAATGAACTTCAATATCTCAATCACATGTTTTGTCCCAATAAATGTTTAAAATCATTCAACGTGCATGCTTATCGTGACCGAATCGTTTTTGCAAACAGGATTTTATTGACATTTTGGTAAACGGTCATTGCACTCGATCCCCTCCAAAAGAAATGAATACAAAAATGACAAACTGGAACCAAATGAAAAATGACAATCATCTCTTTAACCAGCCCCCAGACTATGATCATCAAATGGGGGCGGGCGTCGGCATGTTTTACAATCAAGGGGGGTGGCGAGACCACAGCCCTCACACACACACACACACCAGCCTCGCTTTCCCAGTTCTCAAACTTAAATAGAGGCTGGCTCTTCTACTGCTTGTGCCCGTTCTCAGTGAATTAAAGAAAACTAGCTGGGGCTTCATGGAGTAATTAGGCATCCAAGCAGGTTCACTTCTGTCCTCTAGACATTCATCTAAAAAAGGTGTATTCTCTAATATCTAAATATACACACCTAACCCCGTATATCCCCCAGCCCTTCACTGCCCCCCATCCTACATACAGTGTCTAGACGAGACAAGGTTGGGGTGGGGGTTTACCGGGGGAGTGCTAGGGAGGGGGGGGTTGGGGGGAGTAGTGCAGGGTGTGTTGAAACAGGCCCCCAGCTAACCCTCCCTAGGACCTATCCTACAGAGAGACCGGGTGAGGGTCGGAGGTCACAGGGAAGACAGACAGGGTCACAAAAGGGCAGAGAACACAAAGACAAGACATTAGAACACTTAGAATGGAACACAAGATGATGCTACTTAAAAAGTCCCACCCGACCGCAGGTCCCACAATGTGAGCAATCACTCGCGGCAACACAACAACTGCAATGTAAGCCCACACCAGACCGTCCCACAAGTAAATGGGAACATCTTTAACACCTGGTGCTTACCATGCATTGAAAAAAAACACTAAAAACCCACAATTATTTAAAAAAATAACTGCTTAAAAATAATCTAAGGGGTCACATTACTGTGACGTCGCGGTCCTGCAGTGGTAATACAAGAACAACCCAAAATCCCTTTCCACCCAACTACTCAAAAGGTCGCACCAGTTTAGCACAGGGTCCCACCTCTTGCCTGGGGTCACAGGGTCATTCTGCAGCCACTGGAACTGTAGTGGCTGGTGCCTGTAACAAAGATTAACTTTCAGACATTGCTTTACACAGTCCACAGTGTGACAGAAATGAACAGATTTGGACCACTCAGACAGCAGGAGCAGTGAATGGAGAAGGCCTCTTACCTCTGGTGCTTTGGGGGAGATTTTGGGGGAGGTTTTGGGGGAGGACTTGGGTGACATCTTGGGAGAGCCTTTAGGGGACGACTTCGGGGTGGATTTGAGGTCAGTGGGTTTAGGGGTTGGTGGAGGAGTGCTGGAATCAGAGGCTGGCTTCTCATTCCCATCCTAACATAGGAACAGAATGGAACTTAGCGGTGCAGTTCTCTGTTATACTGGAAGAGACTGACCCAGCACAGCAGTCAAGTCACGACACACTCTTTACCATAACTGAGTGCCCATTATTGTCGCTCACTTTAGAGACAGAGTTGGACTCCGAGTTCCTCTGCCTGCGTCGGCTGAACTGTCTGCGGGGCTTCTGGCCGTCGCTGCTGGCCAGCTCCCCATTTGTCTGCTCGCCCTCCTGAGAGTCTTTCTTCACCTCCTTCTGCCCGTCTGCGGCCTGGCCTTCCGGGACCTCTGTGGCAGTGACACCCCCCTGCGGAGTCTCCCTGGGGGGCGGGCGAGGGCGGAATGGCCTGACAACAGATTCATAATCAAAAACCATGTGCCGACTCATGTGGAAACATGCCAAAACTACACCATGGCGTAGTCTTGGAGGTATAGCCAACACGCAAAGAAAAGGGTCTTGAAACAAGTATGACCTAACAACACTGGCACATCCCATCTAAAGATCGGGCACGAAGAGTTGCTGAGTCACAGGCTTCACCTGCGGTACTGGGGCCTGAAGCGGCGCGACGGCACCCTCTGCTGTTCACCGTCTGCCACCCCCTCTTTCTGTTCCCCTGCCTCTCCCTGGAGGGACCAGACAGCGCAAAGCTTTAGGAGCGACAAGACTACGCAACCGCGTTGAGGCACATTCCTCCTCAACCGTTTGTAGACATCTACAAACGTCAGAGGAGGAAGAACGCCAAGTCAAATGTCGATCACAGTGACAGAAAACACTTCCAAATTTCACAGTCAGCCTTCCAGTTCTCTCTATAGAGAAGGTGAGAAGGGATGTTCGGGATGCACTTTTTGAAGTCATTTCACCTCTTGTCCTTCCTGTCTGGGCCTGCGGGGTCTGCGTCGTCGCGGTGGGGGCCGTTCGCCCCCGTTCTCTCCTCCCCCTTCTCCCTCAGACGTGGGGCCCAAGGTGCCGTCCCCCTTCTCGTCGCCAGGCCGAGGCCGCGGGGAAAAGCGGCGTCGGAAGCGGCGTTTGTTGGGCGCATAGCGGCTGCCTTTGACAGGAACACCGCCTGGCCCGGTCACGTTCGCTGCCTCAGAGCCCTGCGAGGGGGAGGGAGAAAGCTTGTAGGGGAGATTTAAAACGATGAACAACGACGTTTCTGAATTCACCAACAATAAGGAATACATGAGTGACTCAAACTAAATCATTTCCAATGCTTAAGCAACCCAATCCAAATGTTTCAAACAATCTATACATACACCCAAAGACAGAAAAGTGAACAAGGCTTAAAACTAGAGTCTGTCAATGTGATTTCTGGCTAAACTGGGAGTGTTAATGAAAGTGTGTGTGGGGGGGTTCTTCCTTACAGGTTTGCCTACCTTGGCGGCCTCTACCACATCAAACTCAACGACCTCCCCGTCACCAACACTGCGAAGAAACTTCCTGGGGTTGTTCTTCTTTATGGCAGTCTAACGAGAGGGGATTCATTAGTGTCCAACAGAAATATTTTGCCACAACAACTTTAATGGACACGTTAAGCTAATCCCTCACGGTTTCGGCACGTTCGGTTTTCTGATGATATTAACCCATTTGATGGGACTTGATTCGATACAGACTCAGTCTCACTTGGCTTACCTGATGAACAAAGACGTCTTCTTTGGTGTCATTTCTAACAGGGAAAAAAAATAAAAAATAACATCAGTTATGACAAATGGAAGAAACAATCAATCCATGGCCACATGAAGGCGTCAAATAAGGATAGCTGTCCTACAGAGAACTGCATATCGGACAGCCACATTCAGGGTTACCTGTTAATGAAGCCATATCCATTGCGCACGTTGAACCATTTCACAGTGCCTTGGACTGCAGTGGCTGCAACAAATATCGCATTACGTAATCAGTACTCATTAAAGGAAACATTCAGGTGACAAGGCGCGTGAAGACTTTACGAAGGGATAGTCTGTTGTATTACCATTTGAACATTCTCCCTTATCTCAACGGCTTTTATCAACCCAGACTAGGCTGCAGGATATGGGGTCTGTCAATCATTAACACTGCGAATATGTACTAGGTCAAGAGAGAAGAGTTTGTGCTTCCTGAGTATGCCCGTACACAGTTGTAGTTACAGATCCAATAGCTGGCAGGTTCGTCAGCTAAAATGTATTTTTGAGTCTCAAAATGTGATTATTTAAAACAGTTTACTTCTAACGCGTCTTAACCTTGGCCCCATAGGAAGTACGTTCCGACAAAAAGTAGTGACTAGGAATCGCTATTTTATGCAAAAAGACCTTCATACTCAAAATCAGACGTTAATCGCAGATCAAGTGAGCAGACCTAATGACCTACACCTGTGACCGAACACCCTCTACCTTCGAACATGTAACATCCGAGTAAAATAAACTCATATTGACACCATTGGCCAACATTCAACCATTATAAGTCACATTTATATTTAAAATGACTTATTCTGATAAAACCAATGTGCGTCAAAAGGATCCATTCATAACCAACCACACGCAGGCGAGGGGTAATTTGAGGAAACCTAACATGTGTTTTGAGATTAAACAAAATGCTTAAGTAAGACTTCTAATCAGCCATGTCGCAGTCAGATGGAGTAACCATTTAATAATGAACATATGTTAATTCAGAACCGTGCGTAAATATAGGCATGTGGAACGCGAGAAATTACAAAACTCCAAGAACTACTTGGACTTGGCATTATTCGACCAAGGTTTGCGACGCATGTTGCCGGTATAGATTACGAATAAAAGCAACAAAACTGACATCAGTCACTAAAAACATACGCACTTTCTAGCTGATCAATTCACCGAAATGTTTTATGCGCACACATACAGACCCATGTATAATGCGTAGTTGTGACGTATTCGTAAACAACCGGACGAAGAACATTAAAAAAAATAACTTCAACTTTAGTAAAGAAATATACATTTGTCAATAGTAATTCTACATCCCCTACCTATAATTTTTCTCTCCGGCTGCGGCTGTTCTTCCTCCGGCGTTGGCGCTGGGGCGCTTTGCGCTTCTGCGTCCGTCATACTCTCACGGAAACACGTTTACAATAACTTCCCCCTCGTTTCCAAACTTTGGTCAGGCCGCCACAGCAAACTTTTTATCCCCACAACCTACCAGGTCTCCCGACATTAACCGCGCCCTCATTGGTTTCATAATAGCCAATCCAGCAGTCTCATTGGCTGGGTATGGAAGGCAATTGGAAGGGCGCCGGCCGCGAAATGTGGCCGGTTTGAAAGTGAAAGCAGGTAAAGCATGGAATCGAGCGCAGTTTTTGAAAGTTGTAGTATCAGGATTTTGACATACGCAATGAATGTATAGAAATATATAGGAAAAGAAAGGAGTGTCCTAGGTCAAGACAATGATTTCACCGTAATATGTATTACATATCTATGCTTTTTTTATCTCATCACGAAATCATTTGTGCCCAGTTTTGGCCGATTAAATTAAATGGATAGAAGTTCGTTTAATCTGTTTGTTCTATTAATTCAAATAATACGAATTTAATCCAGATTCTATACAGATTTGGTCAAATCCAGATATGTCTTCTATTACGTATTTAAAAGGGTATGCGTCCAGGCTATTAAGACTAAGATAATATATTGTGTGTTTGTGTGTGTACAAAGTAGCCTATTGCCTAATGCATATTTAGGCTTTTCCTAATTGGTCATTCACTAATGTATGCTAAAAGCCTCCATATCCTGTGTCTCGTCCACTGCTAAAAGCCATACCACTGTGTGCACCTGTTTCTGTTGCAAACATGGTTTCAACTCAAGTAGTCGTCAATGATATTAAACAAATTTTTGGTCCTAAGCCAAATCAGTCAGCAGAAACACCCGGGCAGGCTAACACGTTAATAAAAGGCCCTGTCCCTGCCCACTGACCGGCCAATTCCCTGACTTACTTGCCCCTTAACCTAGTCCTCCGATCCGACTCTCCTCGCCCCTCCATTTTACCTCAGTGTCTCCACCTAGTCCTCTGGTCTTCCTAACATAGGTCACTGGATTCATGTTTCACCGAGCTAAATTTAACCGCATGCAGAGCATGTGAAAACTGCCAAGTTCACCGAGCAAACCACTAGGCACTGATTGTGACTACTGCCATGTCTATGCCATGATTGGGGCACTACCACCCCAGGTTGCCTATCACGAAGTGTAAATACATTTACCAATAAAAAAAACAGGTAACTTGTATTTAAATCAATTACAAGAAATTCATGATTATTGCATGCTCTCGGGCTTGTTTGATGGAAAACAATAATCAACGTTATTTGACGCAGTCCAGATACATTAAAAAATACCTCTTTTATTCTGAGACTATTTGGACAAGAGGTTCCATTTCTTTGGGTTGATGTTCGCTTGATCGCAGTCCCTCCCTGCTCTACAGAGGTTTGAGGGTAACTACGCCTGCGCACCGTTGTCAAATCAAAGTAGATTTATTTAATATCCCGGTCATTATGAGAACATTTGGACAAGAGGTTCCATCTCATGTCTCTAGATGTTGGCGTGATTGCGGCCCCCTGTTCTAGAATAAGAGGTTTGAGGCTTACCACGCCTGCGCACTGAGCACCATATTGCTGAGGTTCATTTCATGGGTATTTGGAAAAAGGCTGGTTGAGGGAGTGAGCAAGAGGTGGAGAGTTTGCTAGGCTACAGGCAGTGTGGGTTTAGGGTTCCCACTCTTTTAAGGCTAGCGACTGACCCAAGCGTGTGCCCCCCACCGAGAACGATTTCGACCGTGCCGCAGGACAAAATAGTGTGGATAGTGGAAGCTACTGGAATGATAGAAGAATAAAGAGAGAGCTGATTTAGGAGAAAAGGCACGACAGAAGCACCGCGGCGGTGAACCAGCCAGACACCCGTTAGCTACGGACGGCAAGAGGGGGGAAAAGGAAATAAATAAAAAGGGGGACTGTTAGACAGTTGCACCGAGTAACTAAATTGTGGAAACGTTAGAATACCGGGTAAGTTAGTCTACTTATCATACAATGAAAATAGCGGGCGTGATCTTGCGTGAAAATAACATTGCATACTGTGCGTTTCTGCTCATAGCTGTCCGGTTATTTTAACGCTACACAAAATGATCACTTGTGAGCATTGTTAGGTGTAGCGTTCCAATAATATTGTGTTGTTAGATAACCCTCCAACCAATCGTGTTTTCGAGTTTGATAGCCAATGCGTAATACGCTGTTAAATTGTCCCATGCTCACTGATAAAGTTTTCGCATTATCAGCCCACCATATCTATACTGTCAGCCATGTCACTGCTGGGACAGTTTTACGCATAGACATTGACCAAAATAACTTGGACAGAAACTCAACATAACGCTTTGGACGCCTTATCGTGCGCATTAGCTTAGCTTAGTCATCTTAGGCTACTGTAGTTGCTCTACTACATCCCAATTAGCTACTTGTCACGTAGCCTTAAAATTATATCAATAGCCTACCAAGATTCCCTCATATGTGTTTATTGTAAAATATTGAACAACCTGCAATGGCCAGTGTGTTGCACTTGCCTCTCGGGATGGGTGCCGAGCCCCCATGTTTTAGTGGGCCTCAGCCCATGAGCAGTGCGCATGTATGCAGCGACGTTATCCCCGACTGCCCATTCACGTCTTGTGCGCACTAGGCCGCAATCGGCTCAGACACTGCGGACAAGACACGCGTGATGCAAAAAATGTGGCCCTGACAGTTTGTCTTTGACTGCATATGTTAATTTAACATATCCCTACGGCTATTACGTTTTCTTTTGTGTTTGCGACTAGTCTCTAAGTGGCATTGTCTGGCAATCGCCGTGGATAAACCAATATTATGATTAGGGCTACATACTTAATAAGTCATACTGGATTTCTTACAATATGGTTATTTGGGGCCATACTTTTGTCAGTATTTGTCTTTGGCGAGCATGAGTTTCCACCTCTGTCTTTGCCATTCGGCTATTCTATCACCACGCTGGCCGTCATATTCTTGGCATATTCTCATGAGCTAACTAAAAGGGTGACGCGGGCGTGCACTGCTGTTGGCTAGACTTGGGGCCTTTCCTTGGATCGTGTGCATTTTCTGCGCGACATTGAATAGTTTGGCTGTGCACCCTTAGCGTATAGATATATAATAGTGAATTTGTGAAAGTGGTGCTATTTGGTTGTGAATTCCATGTAATTAACACAGAGGCGGCTTACCAATGATTGAATATATACATTTGATAGTGAAAAGACTGTGGCCGACTGTGGCAGTTATTAACAGGTGCCATGTTTCTGTTACTTTTTTTAGCCCAGTCTGCTCTTTTTTACTCAATGGCTGTGCCTCGGCTCATAATTGTTTTATATAATAATTACTGTTTTATTTCTTAAAGATATTAGGTACAAAAATGCAGTTGCTCCACGAAGCATGGTTGTTTTATTTTTTTAATCTGTTTATGTCAAAAGAGCATTATCCTAAAGCATTTCACTTGAGCCCAGAAATTTAAAGAGAGTGGACCAGGGTGGCTCAATACCATCCCTGGAGAGCAACCATCCAGTGGGTTTCCTCTCCAGCCCCTGCTGTGATTAACCTGATGTCGCTTTTTATCTAGCTAATTATTTGAATCAGAGGTGTTAAATTGGGGTTGGAAAGACAACCTACGGGATGGTAGCTGTCCGGGAATAGGATTGAGCAGCCCTGCAGCAGACCAACTTCCTTCTATGGCTTACCGATAGTCTGCATTTACTAAAAATAGGTTTGTGTGAGTAAACTGTAGTCCTATAGTCCTTTATAAATCAATTTTTAAAATCAGTTATCGGACTAGCAACGACAAACATATAAATTTGACATGCTGGACACTTGATTCGCCGGCTACTGCTTTGACCCCTCCCCCCATGATGTCATTACAGTTTACTTGACCCGTCGTTAGTCTTGCTAACCCTCTCTTCCTGTCCCCTGCGACATCTCGGCCTCTGCAGCAAGCATGGCAGACGCGGATGTTGACTTCCAGACAGGCGATGCCGGGGCCTCGGCCACCTTCCCTCAGCAGTGCTCAGCCCTGCGCAAGAACGGCTTCGTGGTCCTGAAGGGGCGGCCCTGCAAGATCGTGGAGATGTCCACCTCCAAGACCGGCAAGCATGGCCACGCTAAGGTCGGCGCCGTCCGGTCGGAATGCAATCGGTTGTTTTAGATTGTGTTTTTGTTGTTTTGTTACTCCGGCTGGTGTGTGCGTGTGTTGGCGAGGTTGTCACGCTCTGAGCAGACGTGGTTACATTGACCAGGGTGATCAGAGAGAAAATGTGTCTGTGTTGAATTGGGTATTGAGAAGCCTTTTGTGTTTCCCACATTTGCAGTGTGATCCTGAAGTCGCCACTTTGCATGCACCTTCAGTGCATCAGTGCGATGTGTGTTCGCCGGGTCTCTAAAGAGTTTGGATTGTTAATTTTTATGGTGGTTTCTATATGTTCAGGTCCACATGGTGGGTATTGACATCTTCAATGGCAAGAAGTATGAGGACATCTGCCCCTCCACCCACAACATGGACGTTCCAAACATCAAGAGAATGGACTACCAGGTAAGAGGCTCCCCTTTCAAAAAAGGCAGAGACAGCTAAGGAAGTAGTAAGAGGTATAGCCAGTTTGCGACGGTCATCCGGGGAACACTCCCTCCCTAAAATGGTCTGCTGATACATGTGTTTTGTAACCCCGACTCACTCCTCTGCCTCTTGTTGACGCACAGTGAAACATCTGATTGGATTGATTAGGTGTCTGCTGTATGATGGAAGCTCCCGCTAGCCAATCAACAGACCAAGTGGATACTTCAGCATTTCTGTCCCTCGTACCAGTCTGGGTCTGTTTAACCGCAAGGGGGGAATCTATCGCTGTAGATGAACCCGTAGTGGAAATTCTGCCTAAGTAGGCAGAGGTAATTATCGCGTAGTAGGTAATTATCGCGTAGTAGGTAATTATCGCGGTGGAGGTAATTATCACGGTGCAGTGTCAAGTCAAACAGTTGGCAGCTGATTGAAATGCTTTTGGTCTACACCAGATTGAGTCTCAGTGTTTGTCACGGTTCTTTGAGCTAGACGGGGAACCTTGAGCAGGTAGCAGATTTTTACTCTTGTGTTTGTTTACACCCTCATTGGGGTGGGAGATTCACTGTGGATGAGGTTTGTCTTTCTGTTGATTGGTGCTGAACATAGGATCTCCAATATGTCAACTGGCAGGGCTTTGGCAATAACAGGGAAGACTGGAGCCAAAAGGTGCCGAAAGGTGTTTTTCACACTTTGCATTGTCTCTCAGAACAGGTCGTGAATCTCACCTCTTCTTCTTCCCCTCCCTCCTCTCTTGGCATTGCAGTTGATTGGGATCACAGACGGATACCTGTCTCTGCTCCAGGACAGCGGTGAGGTGAGAGAGGATCTGAAGATGCCGGAGGGAGACATGGGTAAAGAGATCGAAGCCAAGTATGAAGCTGGAGAGGAGATACTGGTCAGTGAATTTCCTTTTTAACCGAAGATGCTTGTCCAATCGTTATACCAGATCACACTTGTTAGCTAGCATGTCTTGTGTTGAGAAACACATAGTTGGTCTGACATTCACGCTGACCTGCATTTGCATAGGGTGTTAGTCAAAAGGGCTTTTATAATATAAAGTTGGGTTCGATTTGTATTTTTCTTGTCGCTGTTCATCTACTTAAAACTTGACCCAAATCTAGATTCCTCTAAAACAATTAAGAAATAAGTCCAGATTCTTCAATTTTCTCCAGAAATTGAAAACACCAGTCATGTCAAGTGTGCTTTGCAAGTCTCTCAAAATTAAGCCTCTAGGTTTGGAAACTACACATGGAGAAGTTGCCTGGAAAAGTGTAGTTCCTGCAAAGATACTGGAAGTGCCAGACGTGAGGCGACAAAGATATCTGCCAAACCCCTATTTTTTTCTGAACTACTTCCCCTGATTTGATGCTTCAAAACCGCTCCTTCAAATCTTGCGATTTTGCGCATCTATAGTTTTTCTTCCAATTTTTTGTAAATCTGGTGTGTAGATGCAGATCCTTCATGTGCGCAGTGTGTGGTTGGTGGAAATTCCTTACTCATTATTTACACACTGAAGCCATTTACTTCTGGGAGTTAAATATCCCCAATAATAGTTAAATCTAGCACAGTCATTGTCCTAGTACAGCCCATAAGTGCTATCACTTCCTGGTAAACAGTGGATATCGTCAGGTCTGGGGACACGTGCAGTTTAGGAGTAGGATAGAAACCGTGCCCTCAGCCGCAATCTGCAACTGGCTATAGAAGTCAAGCAGTCATTGTTCAGGTTGTTAAAGAAAAATAATCGGTCTTGAGTCCAAAGTTCTATAAAGGTTTTTTATTTTACATGCGCATGGGATAATCGATATACGGCCACCTAGTATGACCGCAGTCCGAGTAATCAAAGTATCTAGGTACGACAGGCGTCTTTGTAGCATCTTCACTGACCACGCCCCCACCTCAAAGTTGTCACACATTGAACAAAG
>JACXGJ010012519.1:0-17779 GCA_016801105.1 Esox niger
AGGAGAGATGGGAGAGAGGGGAGAAAGAGGAGAGATGGGAGAGAGGGGAGAAAGAGGAGAGATGGGAGAGAGGGGAGAAAGAGGAGAAAGAAGAAAGATGGGAGAGAGAAAGGGACCCTGTAATCAAAGGTTTATAATAAATAAAGAAAAAAAATAGAGCGATCGATGAAGAGGAGGGGAAAATGAAAGGAAGAAAGGGGCATATTGTGATGATAGAAACTGAGAATTGAAAAAGTGACCAAGGAGAAAAGGAGAAAAGGAGAAGGGAAAGCATAAAGTAGACACCTTTCATGTCATTTTATGAATGATTTATGATTAGAATCTTCTGAATTCAAGGAATACAGGAGCACCTACACCACACACACACACACACACACACACACACACACCATTTACTACATGCAATCATTAGACACACATTTAACATGCAAGCAAACATGCGCACGCGTGAAGGTATAACATTGACTAATGCAATCATGACAAGGACACTTAATCAACACCCAAGCAAACACAAAATAGTGACGCACACACACACACACTCCACGACAGTGTTTAATGTGGTCCGTCTGTGCTGCACATTTACACACCTTCCTCTTCTTTCCCCTCCCTTGTAACCTCTTTCCTCTTCTCGCCCCTGTCCTTTTCTCTTATCATCTCCCCTCCCCGTTCTCCTCCCTCCCCTCTCTATTTCTCTGTCCTCTAATTTGTTCCCTCTTCCCTTCCTCACTCATCACAGATTAAAAGAGAGGAGACTGACTGGCAAATAGACTATTACATTTATAGAGTAAAATTGAGAGAAACAGATAGAGACAGATGAGGAGACAGACAAAGACAAATAGATAAAGTGATAAAAAGAGAGACAAAGACAACAAGTGAATACAAAAACCTATTTGTCTGAGTTTCGCCCTTGTCACAAATCACGTTCCTAAAACATATTGAACTCAGGGCTGTTGTCATCCTCATTCTGATAGACGGCACTCAGTATTGTACTTCCTCATTCTGATAGTCCTCACTGATTATTTTACTTTCTCATTCTGTTTGTTGTCAGTCAGAATTTTACATCCTTGTTCTTTTGGTCGTCAGTTAGTATTTTACATCCTTGTTCTGTTGGTCCTCAGTCAGCATTTTACGTCCTCATTCTGTAGGTCTTTAGTCAGTATTTTCCATAGTCAGCTATGCAAGCTCCTGGTCTTTCAGATACTGTTCTGGACTGGTTCAGGTACCATCTGGCCTTGGGCAGTTCCTGTCTAATCTCCCAGCTTGGTCCCAGTTGGGAACCATCATCCCCAGCAGGTCAGATGCTGGTGTGCCAGGATCGCCACCCGGGTTGTTTCTGGGGCCACAGCTGTTCTGTATCTCCATGCATGGGAAAAACATCAGAAGAAATCCCGGACCTGGCTTTTACTTACGTCCCCACAAACAGACACGGCCTGGTCAGTTGCTGTAAAACTGCTAAAAAGGCCGAAGTGGTCCTGACTGGCGCCATCATCACCAATATAAGCAGCCACAGCCTGAATATTGATGGTGTCAAGGTCCTCCCCCTGGTGACCGCCTCCCACCTGGGCGTGGTAATTGACAGTCAGCGCTCGTTTGACGCTCACTTCAAAGCCTCTCTTTTTCTGTCTGCCGAAACAAGGTCACAGCCTACGCTGTCACAACCTGTAATACGGTAAATCATCCAGCATCTCATCCCATCGCCACTCTTCTAATGCCCCTTCTGTTGCCAGGGCCTGAGGAGATTGGATGAATACAGTGATGAAAAAGGAATGGGGGGAAAAGTGGATGTGGGAGAGACAGCGAGGTGGATGGAGAGGAGAGAAGGGGAGGGAGGGGGGGGGGGGGGGGGGGGGGTGGGGAGGAGTGGGAAGGGTGGGAATTATTCCAGAGATTAAAGAATGTATATGGAAGTCAAGGGCAAACCTCAAACAATATAACTGGAGAAAGACTTATGGGAAATGAAGTCCACTTTCAGTGTTTCTGTGGAAGGGGAGTCCCTGTGAGAGACAGAAAGAACAAGAGACAAGAGGTTGAGACAGAAAGACAGAAAGAGAGAAAGCTGTGAGTAAAGATTGACAGATAGGGGGACACCATTTGTCGTTGCTTGATTGATATTCATGTCATAATTATTAATTACAGACGTGCCTGGCGTGTGTGTGTGTGCCTTGCAATATCCATCTCAAATACATTTTCACTCTCGCTTCATTAACTCCAGTGTTCTGTTCTTTATTAACATAGGTTAATCATTCAATTATTTCCCCACAAATATGAATAAAATGGCTTTTATACATCATAATCTCTTCTGACAAAAAAATAGGTTCATCATTATTATGTTACATACAGTATATAAAAACAAGATGGCTTCTCCAAAATGGACGCCTTCCCTTTTCAAAATGTCCGCCTTCCTCCATATTCCCTTGACAACGAAGACGTTCATAAATTGAAATGTAATCAAGTAAAGAACTGTAGCACCGAGGTGGAGTATCGCTCAAATATACATCAGAACATAGCAGATAACGCATAGTAAAACAGTTGTTCACAATAATAACAATGTAAATATAACAACAAACAAACAAACAAAATAAAACGACAACAAAAGTGAGGTTTGATACAGGATGCTGGCTCATGTCAGTCTGTTTCGTTAGTTTGGTGCAGAATGAATGCAACTAATTAACTGGTTAATGTCAGTTAGACGTTGCGATAATGTTTCCCAGATGTGTTTCAAACCCGCTCCTGGGTGTGTCAGAGCCGTCGTCGGCTGTTTCAAACCCGCTCCTGGGTGTGTCAGAGCCGTCGTCGGCTGTTTCAAACCCGCTCCTGGGTGTGTCAAAGCCGTCGTCGGCTGTTTCAAACCCGCTCCGGGGTATGTCAGAGCCGTCGTCGGCTGTTTCAAACCCGCTCCTGGGTGTGTCAGAGCCGTTGTCGGCTGTTTCAAACCCGCTCCTGGGTGTGTCAGAGCCGTCGCCGGCTGTTTCAAACCCGCTCCTGGGTTTGTCAGAGCCATCTCCGGCTGTTTCAAACCCGCTCCTGGGTATGTCAGAGCCGTCGTCGGCTGTTTCAAACCCGCTCCTGGGTGTGTCAGAGCCGTCGTCGGCTGTTTCAAACCCGCTCCTGGGTGTATCAGAGCCGTCGCCGGCTGCCATTAACCGTTGAAGCAGACGGGGCCCAGCTGGAAACCAAACTTCTGGTTATTGCTGCCAAAGTCTGAGACAGAGACGTCGATGAGAGGAAGAGAGTCGGACTGGGGAGCGTCCAACTCCAGCACCGTCATCTCCTGACCTGAACGAGACTACTCGACAGAGACATGGAGGAAACGGGTCAGTGTGTGTAGACCTTAGTGTGTCGGGATGTGCGCGGTGCTTGTGTCTGCGCCTGTTACCTGGCAGCCGTCACGCAGTGCCGTGATGTAGTGTGTGTCTTGGTGTGTCAGCAGCTCAGCGTTGCTCCCTCTGAAGCGCAGTGCATGGCGGTGGCTAAAGGTGGCGGTGTCAAACCAGCCGGCAGAATTCTGACAGTGGAAGGTGAACGTCTGTTTGGCCGTGGCACTCAACAGCTTCAGAAAGACCAACTGGACCACGTGGACCGGACTCCCATCGGAACCAGAATAGGAAAACTGGAGGGGAGGGTTGGGAAGACAGGGATACAAGAGAGTATGGTTACAAAATGTAGTAAATATTAAGAAACAGAAGAAAATATGCAAAGACAGACAGATATATGCAGCCAGACGCAGATAGACAGATGCAGACAGACAGAAAGTGTACCTGCTTTCCTCTTCTAAACTGGCTGTACCAAGTGCCAGGTTTCTCTCCTTTCCACGAACCCAGCTTCACCTGAAAGGGTGTCATGAACAATCAGATCTCAATTTCCAATGGAAACTGTTTTACATGCATTGAAAAGTTACTCACCTTAATGAACAGTAAACATTTGCTGACTCAAGAACAAGGTAGGATGCATAGCAATATTTTCTATTTCATGAAATGTTTCAGGTTTTAATTTGACAGCATGCAGACTTGTATCCAGTCTCTGAATAAAAACATTGGCACAATATGTGAATCACTCTCCTGAGTCGACAACTCACCGACTGGAACTTCTTGTCAGGGTACAGACAGGTCTCTCCCTCTGCCGTGAAATTACAGAACACCTTGAACGAGTCTCTATGACAACCCTGGTTAGGGTCTATCCAGTACTCACCTGGAAACAGAGAGGGAGGCAGGGATCATTAACACTGTTATTGTGATAGTTAACTCCGTAGATCAGCCGTTCTAAAAAAGTATTTTATCACACACTCAAATACAGAAAGACAGACAGACACAGATGGATAACGTTGGCGACATGGTGGTACAGACAGATGGGTATCGTTGGGGGAGTGGGGGTAAAGACAGATAGATGGGTATCGTTGGGGGAGTTGGGGTACCGACAGATGGGTACCACTGGGGGAGTGGGGGTAAAGACAGATAGATGGGTATCGTTGGGGGAGTTGGGGTACCGACAGATGGGTACCGCTGGGGGAGTGGGGGTAAAGACAGGTAGATGGGTACCGTTGGGGGAGTGGGGGTACAGACAGATAGATGGGTACCGTTGGGGGAGTTGGGGTACAGACAAATAGATGGGTACCGTTGGGGGAGTTGGGGTACAGCAGCTTCAGTTCCTTGCAGGTTCGGGCGGGGTACTGAAAGGTACCTTGAGGTGTCCTCAGACCCTCTACCTCCGTCCTCATTGAAGAGAGAGAAGCAAAAACCTCCTCCATCCCCTTCTCTTCCTCCTTTCCTCCTATCTGACCGGCCTGGTCTGCCTGCATAGTCTCCTCTTCTCCTGCCAGAATCTGCTCATCCACCTCCTCCTTCTCCTCCAGAGTGGCCCCATCAACTGAAGGGTGCTGCCGCCTCCTCCTCCCTCTCTCCTGAAATGGGGGGGATTGAAGACCTACCGCGGGAAGACCCTTAAAGGAGAATTAAAGGAGAGAGGGATCAGGGAGGACAGAGGAGTAAGGGAGGACAGAGGAGTAAGGGGGGACAGAGTGGAGGTTACAGATACAATTCTGTAAGAGGTTATGAGGTTAAATGTCGAGGTTCTAGGGGATATTGCAAGTAGAGTCTCTATGTCACTAAATGGAGGGGGACCATCTAAGTGGAAGTTCTAGGCAACACTAAGTGGAGGTTCTAGGTGGCACTCTAAATGGAGGAGGACCATCTAAGCGGAGGTCTTGGTGGAACTAAGCGGAGGTCTTAGGGGGACTAAGCGGAGGTCCTAGGGGGACTAAGCGGACGTCTTAGGGGGACTAAGCGGAGGTCCTAGGGGGACTAAGCGGAGGTTCTAGGGGGACTAAGCGGAGGTCCTAGGGGGACTAAGCGGAGGTCCTAGGGGGACTAAGCGGAGGTCCTAGGGGGCTAAGCGGAGGTCCTAGGGGGACTAAGCAGCGGCCCTAGGGGGACTAAGCAGAGGTCTTAGGGGGACCATCTAAGCGGAGGTTCCAGGGGGACCATCTATGGTCATAAACTAAAGTTGAAAATGAACTCACAGGTGGTCCTGGTGGACCAACAGGACCAGTATCTCCTCTTGGACCGATGGGACCCGTGTTTCCTTTAGAACCTTTCTGCCCGACTCCACCCTGAAAGAGAGAGAAAGAGGGATAAAAGAGACAAAAAGACAGAAGATCAGATTAGAATACAAAGACTAGAAGCAGAGAGAATAAAGAAGCTTAAGCTAGTAATATCATGTCAGTGATCATAACAAGTTACCAGGCAACAATAAACATGTTGTCCCCCATGAACGATGGCTCTCAAAAAATGTCTTGAACATGTGTGCCAGTAGACGTGACACAGTGATAGACGGTAAAGAGATTCAGTAGATGTTACACAGTGATAGACGGTTAATAGATTCAGTAGATGTGACACAGTGATAGACGGTAAAGATATTCAGTAGATGTGACACAGTGATAGACGGTAAAGAGATTCAGTAGACGTGACACAGTGATAGACGGTAAAGAGATTCAGTAGATGTGACACAGTGATAGACGGTAAATAGATTCAGTAGATGTTACACAGTGATAGACGGTAAATAGATTCAGTAGATGTGACACAAGGATAGACGGTAAATAGATTCAGTAGAAGTGACACAGTGATAGACGGTAAATAGATTCAGTAGACGTGACACAGTGATAGACGGTAAATAGATTCAGTAGACGTGACACAGTAATAGACGGTAAAGAGATTCAGTAGACATGACACAGTAATAGACGGTAAAGAGATTCAGTAGACGTGACACAGTGATAGACGGTAAATAGATTCAGTAGATGTGACACAGTGATAGACGGTAAATAGATTCAGTAGACATGACACAGTGATAGACGGTAAATAGATTCAGTAGACGTGACACAGTGATAGACGGTAAATAGATTCAGTAGACGTGACACAGTGATAGACGGTAAATAGATTCAGTAGACGTGACACAGTGATTCAGTACTCACAGATAGACCCGGTGGTCCTGGGGGACCATTTGGGCCTGCTGGACCAACCAGACCCTGAAACACAACACACACACACAAAGACACACATGAACAGACACACATACACAGATACACACTATCAACATAAAATATAAAGCCAACACCAGTCAGTCCCATTAGCGCAGTGAACCAAATTAGTCTCCATGTTATAAAGGTCTGTATGTGTTTCTTGGTGTGTGTGTCTTTGTCTCACCTGGTCTCCCTTGGGCCCCTGCAGCCCCTGGTTTCCTGGTAGCCCTCTGTCTCCTTTCTCTCCAAACTCTCCTGGGGGGCCGATCAGCCCGATAAGACCCCCATGACCCTACACACACACACACACACACACACACACACACACACACACACACACAGACACACACAGACACACACAGACACACACAGATAGAATTAGTAAGCGAAGTACTGTTTGCAGTGTGTGTGTGTGTGTGTGTGTGTGTGTGTGTGTGTGTGTGTGTGTAAATGAGAGTTTTCACCTTGTCTCCCTTCCTGCCTGGATCTCCCTTCAACCCTGGTAGTCCCGGGGGCCCCTGTGGGTCAGAGGTCAAAAGTCAAAGGTGACAATAGAGAGGCAAAACTGGAGATAAATCAGGAAAGCACAGAGATGGACACAGGACGGGGAAATGTGAAGGAGAGGTGGAGAGAAGAATGGGATGACAGGGTGGACTGTGGTTTTACCATGGGTCCTGGTGGTCCGGTCACACCTGGTGGTCCATTTAAACCTTGTTCACCCTGATAGAGGCAGACAGACACAGACAGAGACACAGACAGAGATAGACAGACAAACAAACACAGACAGACAGACAAAGACAAAGAAAGACGATTTATAATTTTAATTCAACTGTTGTCACTGATGAATCGGTCGTTTTGGGTCACATGCTGATTTGGTGAGGTCAGAGTTCAGTGGGGTGTACTACTCACTGCTGGGCCGGGAATCCCTCTGAGTCCACTAGGACCTGATTTACCAGAGCTCCCCTGAGCTCCCACTGGCCCTTTCTTTCCCAGGGGCCCCTCCAACCCTGGAGAGCCCTTGGCTCCTTTGACGCCCGGCCGGCCCTCCTTCCCTACTTTCCCCAAGTGACCCTATGAAGACATGGAGAAACCGTCATACAGATAAACTAGCATGTATGTGGACACACGCACACTGACACACAGAGACTCTCTCTCTCACCCTGCGCCCTGGAGGGCCCGTGGGTCCTGGTTCTCCTGATGCTCCTGGTGGTCCCTAAAGACAACAATCAAGATTAACAACCGTAGAAACAAGATCAGTCAAGATTAACAACAACAACAGTTCAGAAGAAATATAACTCCTTATAATGAATAGCATAGAAATCTGAATGAAAGAATCACATAATTACATTCAGAACTGACTTAAAGAATAACAGAATCACAAATAGAACTTAATACAATTCTTCATGACTGCCTCCATCTGCACAGGCGGTTTAAGACTCACTGATTTCCCCGAATCTCCAGCATCTCCTTTAGAACCCGGAGCACCATCTTCTCCCTGTAACAAAGAAGAGACAATACGTTTTCTGTCGGCATCTAAGACAGAGAGATCAAATCTCCCTAGCCACAAAATGTACTGCAACAAAGGCATAGTATATCAGGGAAAGAGGAGAAGAGAGAGACTCACGTTGGGACCCGCCTCCCCTGGCTGTCCCAAGTCTCCGGGGAAACCAATAGGACCCTGAGGAGAAAGATACGTTATCCAAAACAGCAGAGATCAATCCTGTATTTGACCTTCGTTGTTACATGTTCACTGTCCATGTCAATACAGTCTTTTGAAGTGAGTTGAAAGAAAAGAACAGAGACAGAGTTAAGAGAGATGAATTAAGAGAGCGGGAGAGATGCAACCGTTGTTAAGGAATGTGTGGGTCCTGTATGAGGAAGGTATGGAGGTTGGAACTCACAGAGTTTCCCTTGGCCCCGTCCTCTCCAGAGAGACCTCTGGCCCCTGGGGGCCCAGCAGCGCCAGACAGACCTGAGTCCCCCTTCTCCCCCTGGTCACCTTTCTCACCCTAGGGGAGGAGAGAGAGAGGGATGAAGGGAGTCGATTCACGGATGACGATGGATGATGAGGGGATTCAGGAGGATGAGGAGGTGGATGATGAAGAGGATGGACTCACGATGCCTCCTTGTAGGCCGACAGGTCCCGGGTCTCCCGATTCTCCGTCCTCTCCCTGAGAGAGAAAATGTATAGTTTATATTAAAACAACATTTAACGGCACAGAGTTGATTTTTGTTTTAAAAATAGTTTTTACACTTTATTAGACAGGAAGTATGACAGGTGAAGGAGGCCAGCACCACAATCAACCCAATAAATAATATATTGTGTTCCAGGATTTTCTCTACCTTCTCCCCATTACCGCCGGGTTGTCCAACCCCTCCTGGCATGCCGAGAGCACCCTGGTCCAAACAGAAGACATGTTACGTTCTGTGTGCGTGTGAACCAATGTGTGTGACTATTTGAGGGGTGACTATTTGAGGGGTGTGAATGATGTGTACAGGTGTCCTCACCTGTCCTCCACTTGGCCCTTGGGACCCTCTGGGACCAAACTGACCCGGAGGACCCTAATAGGAAGATATTGAGTGTGTAGCTATCAATTAATATACCAATCAATACATCAATATGAATCTATCCACTTCCATCATTGGTTTTTACACTCACACATCTAGATACATTAATGATAACTAATCTGTATCTACTACTCACACATCCAGTAATATTAATGATAATTCATTTGTATATTATTGGCTGCTCTGTCTGTATCCCGAATGCCTCCCTGTTGGTCAATAGAGCGCATTTGTGCACAAGAGCCCTCCTATCCCCATTACCCCAGATCAAATGTAGGGCACTCAATAGGGCACAGACTTCCATTTAGAGACTTCCTCTGTGTCCTTCCCACTTATCTGAAGCTGCAGGGTCATAGTTCACTTGAACAGGAAACACTGTAAAGAGGACAGGATGTGACCTCACCATCAGGCCGACGTGCCCACTCTCTCCTTTCTCCCCAGGCAGGCCCGGCATCCCCTAGGAAACATGGCTCAAGGTTCAGAATCGGGTCGGACTCTTACACTGACGAACAGTCGGCGTGGTTCCCAACCGCACTCAGAATCAACTACATGACACCGCGGTGTGTGTGTGGGTCCTGTCACCTGTAGTCCGATGGGTCCTTTGGATCCCTTGAAGCCTCGGAGCCCCTCGTCACCTTTGGCCCCGTACATTCCCTGCTGCCCCCGGGGCCCTGCCTCCCCGTCCACCCCCTGGAAGAGGAGAGGGGACGGTTACTCTAGTTTCTTAAAATAACACAGTGATCTTGAAATCAATACTGTGGAGCGACGTCACAGGCCAGACGGCAGAGACTCACAGGGAGGCCGGACTGGCCCATTGGCCCCTGGCTGCCGGTTGGTCCTCGGGGCCCCTGGAGAAACAGAACGTCAGGCTCATCACAACACTATTTAGGGTGTAGTACTGGTGTGTTTAGTATTGGGGTGCAGTATTAAGGTGGTATTAGTGAAATGCTTGAATAGTATTAGCGTAGTACTGGCATTACTCACTGATTCTCCTTTGTCTCCTTTACTGCCCTTTTGTCCTGGTCCTCCAGTCTCTCCCTACACAAAGACAATGAGGCATGCAAACAGAAACTCAGTGAAGACGGTCAGACACTCGACTAAAACAACAACAGACAGGGACAGGGTACCTTATCTCCATCTTCCCCTGGGGGGCCAGCGGGCCCTGCCGCTCCAGGTAGACCAAGGGGTCCCTGTTCCCCGTCCTGCCCAGCTGGTCCGATGGGACCCGCTCCTCCCTGGACGAATGACAGATGCATAGAACTGAGCTTGGGAGAAGCCTCCAAAACAGACCTCAACATTCTAAATAATGAATATCAAACTCCGAACTCAACATTCTAGATAATGAATATCAAACTCTGAACTCAACATTCTAGATAATGAATATCAAACTCTGAACTCAACATTCCAGATAATGAATATCAAACTCTGAACTCAACATTCTAGATAATGAATATCAAACTCTGAACTCAACATTCTAATATCAAACTCTGAACTCAACATTTTAATATCAAACTCTGAACTCAACATTTTAATATCAAACTCTGAACTCAACATTTTAATATCAAACTCTGAACTCAACATTTTAATATCAAACTCTGAACTCAACATTCTAATATCAAACTCTGAACTCAACATTTTAATATCAAACTCTGAACTCAACATTCTAATATCAAACTCTGAACTCAACATTCTAATATCAAACTCGGAACTCAACATTTGAATATCAAACTCTGAACTCAACATTTGAATATCAAACTCTGAACTCAACATTTTAATATCAAACTCTGAACTCAACATTCTAATATCAAACTCTGAACTCAACATTTTAATATCAAACTCTGAACTCAACATTCTAATATCAAACTCTGAACTCAACATTCTAATATCAAACTCTGAACTCAACATTTTAATATCAAACTCTGAACTCAACATTTTAATATCAAACTCTGAACTCAACATTCTAATATCAAACTCTGAACTCAACATTTTAATATCAAACTCTGAACTCAACATTCTAATATCAAACTCTGAACTCAACATTTGAATATCAAACTCTGAACTCAACATTTTAATATCAAACTCTGAACTCAACATTTTAATATCAAACTCTGAACTCAACATTCTAATATCAAACTCTGAACTCAACATTCTAATATCAAACTCTGAACTCAACATTCTAATATCAAACTCTGAACTCAACATTTTAATATCAAACTCTGAACTCAACATTTTAATATCAAACTCTGAACTCAACATTGCGACTGCAGAGCTCAGAACTTGCAGACGTCAGAACATCGAGCTACGTGGGTCATCGCTATGATACCCACCGGTTCCCCCTTTTCTCCCATTGGTCCAGGTCCACCCACAGACCCCGCCCTCCCAGGCTGACCAATGGCACCGGCTGTCCCTGGAGGACCCCTCTCACCCCCGGCCCCCTGCAGAGAGAAGGAGGGAGAAAGGGGGCTTTACACATCTTATACATAGTCTGTCTGTGAGTGAGAAAGTGAGAGGGGAGGAGAGAAGAGAGGACTCACTATAGCTCCTGCTTTTCCAACTGGTCCTTCTCCTCCTTTCAGACCAGCAGGGCCCTGAGAAGAACACACAGTTAATGTACAGTAGAACCAGCAGAACACTGGGAACACACTGGAAATGTACAGTGGAACCAGCAGAACACTGGGAACACACTGGAAATGTACAGTAGAACCAGCAGAACACTGGGAACACCCTGGAAATGTACAGTAGAACCAGCAGAACACTGGGAACACACTGGAAATGTACAGTAGAACCAGCAGAACACTGGGAACACACTGGAAATGTACAGTAGAACCAGCAGAACACTGGGAACACACTGGAAATGTGCAGTAGAACCAGCAGAACACTGGGAACACACTGGAAATGTACAGTGGAACCAGCAGAACACTGGGAACACACTGGACATTTACAGTGGAACCAGCAGAACACTGGGAACACACTGGAAATGTGTAGTGGAACTAGCAGAACACTGGGAACACACTGGAAATGTGCAGTGAAATTGAATGTGTGTGTGTTACCGTGGTACCAGGAGCCCCTCGGCTTCCTCTGAAGCCTCTGAGTCCTGGAGGACCAGCTTTCCCATGAGCCCCTGCTGCACCTGGGTCGCCCTGGAAACCAAACCAAAAATGAATTATTAGCCAATACATAAAAGCAGAATAGGCCCTGCTCTGACACAAATGACAGGTAATTGGCTCAAAGGATGTGACAAAAGGGATATTGTGGGAGTTATATTCTTAGACTCCTTAACCACTGACCTTCCAATAACCTTGAATAGAGCCTGTGCATTAAAGTAGGCTGATGACTCAAAAACATGCACGTCCCAAATATCCCAAAAACCTCTGATTGGTGGAAAACTCATGAGCCGAAACGGAGGAAGCAGTGAAGAGGATTCTTGTTAAGGAGTGAGGACACGGAAGGTGGTCATCATTAGGTGAAACTAGGATGATGATGATGATGACGATGAAGGCTCACCTTAGCTCCCTCCTTCCCAGCAGCTCCTGGTAAACCCTGCTCTCCGGGTACGCCTGGCGAACCGGGGTGGCCTCTGTCACCCAATGAACCAGTCTCCCCTGATTTACCCTGGAGGTTGAGAATACAAGCACAACAACCAATCAGGTTTGAGAATACAAGCACAACAACCAATCAGGTTTGAGAATACAAGCACAACAACCAATCAGGTTTGAGAAAACAAGCACACAGCCAATCAGACTAACCTGAGGCCCCACCACACCACCTGGTCCTGGAGGTCCAGTCTTTCCTTGGAAACCCTGGTGGGAGAGAAATGAACGGACGGTCAGTTAAGCCCGGTGAGGTATCATCTATGACCTTTAACCTCAGATCTCCTACTCACCGGCTCCCCTCTCTGACCAGGGTGACCCGGAAGTCCATTCTTCCCGGCCAGACCCTACAAACAAACACAGGACGTGAGGTCAGTGTTCTCAGAGTAAACGCCCTGTTGAAAAACTGGTAAAATTTACGTTTGGATGTGTTCCTCGGCTCAGACATCCCATGCAGCATCCACTGGTTAAACACACTGTCATCAGCTAACAGACTGATTATCAGAGCAGGTGATGTAGGTAACTGTGCCTATCCACGTGTTGTAAGATCTGGCATGTGTGTAACCAGCACCCCGCTGTCTGGACGATGAATATGCTCTAACCGGAAGCAGGCATCCACTGAATTAGTCCCATTTAGTAACCAGTGATGGTGTTACTCACGTTGGGGCCTTTTGGTCCTGACTCCCCGTTCCGTCCTTGCGGGCCTTGAGGTCCCTAGATGACATGATTGAGTAAATCGGTCAACCAACCTCATCCTACACAACCAACCAATCTGAAACCACACCACCAACCTAACCAACCTCACCCCACACAACCAACCAACCTGAAACCACACAACCAACCAACCTCACCCCACACAACTAACCAACCTGAAACCACACAACCAACTTCACCCCACACAATCAACCAACCTCACCCCACACAATCAACCAACCTCACCCCACACAATCAACCAACCTCACCCCACACAACCAACCAACCTCACCCCACACAACCAACCTCACCCCACACAACCAACCAACCATAATGTTCCTGTCCTTACCGCGTCTCCTGTTGGTCCAGATGGTCCGTCATGTCCTGATGAACCCTGTGAAACACAACAAGGAGGAAAAGAAACCCTTAGAAACAGATTACAGAATATAATCTCTAGACCAGGGATTTCAACCTCTTACATATAATACTGTACATTATGCTATTACGTTTTCAATTCTGAGCTTTACACCACTCCGTCTAGAGAACTATATATTATTCATGCTTGAGTACTGTATATTGTCTTGAATACTGTACTTTATATTACTACTTCTAAAATATTGTGTATATTGAGAACCAGCTCGGAACATCAAAGGATTTGATTACTTCATAAATACTGTATCATAGCATACCATAACATTACTCTGTACTAGTGAGACTGATGTCAAGCCCCACATGTGATTAACTACTCAGAATACCATAACATTACTCTGTACTAGTGAGACTGATGTCAAGCCCCACATGTGATTAACTACTCAGAATACCATAACATTATTCTGTACTAGTGAGACTGATGTCAAGCCCCACATGTGATTAACTACTCAGAATACCATAACATTACTCTGTACTAGTGAGACTGATGTCAAGCACCACATGTGATTAACTACTCAGGATACCATAACATTACTCTGTACTAGTGAGACTGATGTCCAGCCCCACATGTGATTAACTACTCAGAATACCATAACATTACTCTGTACTAGTGAGACTGATGTCAAGCCCCACATGTGCTTAACTACTCAGGATACCATAACATTACTCTGTACTAGTGAGACTGACGTCAAGCCCCACATGTGCTTAACTACTCAGAATACCATAACATTACTCTGTACTAGTGAGACTGATGTCAAGCACCACATGCGCTTAACTACTCAGAATACCATAACATTACTCAGTACTTGTGAGACTGATGTCAAGCACCACATGTGATTAACTACTCAGAATACCATAAAGAAACTAGGGTCCCATTCACAAGTTCTGTTTAAAGGTAATTGGGGGCCATCTAGGAGGGACTAGATTGAACTCTGACCTTTCCTCCTGTCTTTCCCGTAGGTCCCTTGGCACCGCGGGCTCCACGCGCCCCCTGTTGGGTGACACACACACACACACGCACACGGTCACACACACACATCACGTGCACTGATGTACATAGCCAAGCAGAAACAGGCTAAGGCTAGAGGAGGTCAGTACATTGGACCTGGTACATCAGAATGCACGAAACACGCCCAAACACAGACACCCAGAACTCACGTTTGGACCCCTCTGTCCAGCAGCCCCTGCTTCTCCACCAGGACCCTGTGGTTCCAATCCAATTGGTTGATTGGTTGAGAAAGCGGAACAGACCGTTACCATGGATACGAAATATGCCACGTTACCATGGTTATGTCACATACTTGAAAATAATAATAGTTTTTTCTGAAATACAGGCCGAGTCAAGCTGTTCCCTTCACATAGTGACACAATGGAAACAACATGAGCTAAATACATTTGGTTTTTCAACACATTTCTGACAGGTAAAATTACAACAACTTCCATTATCACCTGGGGGGGGGGCAGTAAGGGACCAATGCAGATTTACTGCCTGGCGTGAACCGTTTACATAACTTGTTTTAATCAGCATAACATTGTAGACATGTTGTAGAGTGTAGTGATCACTCTGTAGATCTACATCTCCCTTACACTACTTTTGATCAGCTGTGTACATTAGCTGCTAACAAGTGACTGTACTATATCGTACGAAATTATGTTCAAGTTAGCATTGTAGCAACAACCAGCAGTTGGGAACTCTATATATTGTTAGCCAGCGGCTACTGGCTTATCAACAGCAGCAAGCTAATTGGTGTAATATATTTTACTCTGCGTGGGTTGCATTTTTAATTGCATGCCTTTATTATGAGTTGCTGGCGTAGCGAACATTAGAAAGCACATCATGCTAGCACATCATGCTAGCTTTCATAAAATGGTCAAACGTATTAAATAATGATCAGTGGTGCATAAAACTACATAACTAGTGCTAAAATGCAAAAACTATGACTTGTGTATCCAAGAATGTAAAAAATATTGGTAATATATATATATATATACACATTATTTTTGATTAAATTAATTTCAGCCAGCGTTAGGCAATGAACAGTCCTGAAGGCCTTGTCCTGAAGATGGCGCAGAGATCTTTGAATACCACAAATCTCTGTGTGGCTGGTTGTAAAGTGACAACCAACACAATTACAATAGTCACTTGGTGTAATACAAGTGCTGTGTTTAGGCAATTAGCCAGGAGGGGGTACTCACCCTCTTCCCCTTCTCACCCAGAGCTCCCAGAGAGCCTGGGAAACCGTCTGAACCCTGGTGAGAACAAACACAAACACATACCGCAGCATTAGAAATATGTTTTTCTAGTTGTCTTCCTTTCTTTTTGTTAAAATCTTTCTCACCTTAGGACCTTGTCTCCCTGGATAACCCGGTAACCCTGGAACACCCAGTTTACCCTGAGAGAGACACAGATATATTTATAAATATATTATTACATTATTGATTATTTACTTTAATAAGATATATTTTATATATTACCATTCATTATACTGTAGTTTTAATAAGTATAATTACAGTGGTTGTTGTTATTCTATTCTATATTGTTGTATCGCTCTGGAAATAATGTTGACAGACACCTGATATATACAAACACCTATAAACATTCTCACACACACTTTACACACACCTGACACACACACATGCAATCACACACACAGATCTGTTTTGCACCAACCTTTTCTCCAGCGATGCCCACAGCTCCAGCCTCCCCCAGGGGCCCATCCTGACCTTTAGGTCCCTCTGGTCCGTCTTCCCCTCTGGACCCTGGGACCCCGTTATCACCAACATCCCCCTTCACACCCATCTCTCCTTTTGAACCAGGGAACCCGTCCTCGCCCTAGAGCAGGAAACACACACATGGATCGATTCAACACATGCAATATCGCGTATGCCTGGAGAACACACAGAAAACAGAACTCATAGGCCTCAGAACGTCGTCCCACTCACCTTTTCCCCTTTGCTTCCCTTCAGTCCTCTGATACCATCCGCTCCCTGAGGAACACAAGAACACAGAACTATTCACATAGAACCCAGACATGTAGAAATAGAATGTAACATGTAGAAATAGAATGTAACATGTAGAATTAGAATCCAAAATGTACCTTCACTCCTCTTGACCCTGGATATCCAACAGGTCCCTGGACTCCTATTGGGCCCTACACACACCCACACACACACACACGTACACACGCACACACACGCACACACGCACGCACACACACACGCACACACGCACGCACGCACCCACACACGCACGCACACACACACGCACACACACACGCACACACACACGCACACACGTACACACAGGTATTTAGTACTAAGGATCCCAGCAGGTATTTAGTACTAGGGATCCCAGTAGGTATATAGTACTAGGGATCCCAGTAGGCATTTAGTACTAGGGATCCCAGTAGGCATTTAGTACTAGGGATCCCAGGGGGCATTTAGTACTAGGGATCCCAGTAGGTATTTAGTACTAGGGATCCCAGTAGGTATTTAGTACTAGGGATCCCAGTAGGCATTTAGTACTATGTATCATAGTAGGTATTTAGTACTAGGGATCCCAGTAGGTATTTAGTACTAGGGATCCCAGTAGGTATATAGTACTAGGGATCCCAGTAGGCATTTAGTACTAGGGATCCCAGTAGGCATTTAGTACTAGGGATCCCAGGGGGCATTTAGTAATAGGGATCCCAGTAGGTATTTAGTACTAGGGATCCCAGCAGGTATTTAGTACAAGGGATCCCAGTAGGTTTATAGTACTAGGGATCCCAGGGGGCATTTAGTACTAGGGATCCCAGGGGGCATTTAGTACTAGGGATCCCAGCAGGTATTTAGTACTAGGGATCCCAGTAGGCATTTAGTATTATGGATCCCAGTAGGTATTTAGTACTAGGGATCCCAGTAGGTATTTAGTACTAGGGATCCCAGGGGGAATTTAGTACTAGGGATCCCAGTAGGTATTTAGTACTAGGGATCCCAGCAGGTATTTAGT